>BLKR01003252.1:0-154067 GCA_011170035.1 Teleogryllus occipitalis | reverse complement strand
ATATATATATATATATATATATATATATATATATATATATATATATATATATATATAAAACCCTTGAACTTGACGATTTTTTAAAATCCTGATGAAATGATAATATAATATTACACTCAAGAAATATAATACTATAGTAATCTTTTTTTATATATATTTCAGTCTGCCCCATTTACAATTTTGTATTCTCAATGATTCGTGAACTACTCTTATTATACATCACGACAAAATGTAACATAATTATGGTAATGATTTAGTTATGAATTGATAGTGGTAGAATACTCTATAACAGAAAAAAAATTGAACGATTTTTTTTTTAATTTCATGTCGTTGAAATTGAGAGCAAATAGAAAAATACAAAAATTATGTTCAGCGGCCACGGATGAAGGAAAAAACAGAAGGGATTCCCTGTTACAACTACTCGCTGCAATGGCTCAGTGATAACACCATTTCCTACGCGGCGTCGTGGTCCGGGTGGTCCAAGGGTTCGAATTCCGATGCTGACAAATTTTCAAATGTATCTGCATACCTGGGTTAAATTCAGTCAATTGAGAGTTCGTTGCCATCTCTGAACAGTAGCTCTTTCCGATCTTGCCGGATAATACCAGTTTAATGCCGGAGCAGGATCTTAATAAAAGTGCCCAAACAGAAGTTTCTAGCTTGTCCCGGATGGAGCCGTGCTCCGCTGGGGGAGATACTTAGAGGAGGCATCGACAGACGTACGTATATGACATTTCACATTGCAGCTGGTGGGAACAGGATATATTGCACTATACTTACGGGAATAGAATGGCCATAGCATTGGCGCGCCCGAAGAAAAAACTCCCTCATTTCAATAATGCACAGCATCAGCCCATGGGGATCGCACAGAATCGAAACATGTGTGCCTTTGCACTGGATTCCGAAGAACTTCCTAGTACCCACAGCTATGGGCAATGTGGTAGCTGCTTTTCCCTGAGGTCGATCTTTGACAGCATATGCGTAATCATGAGACATTGTAATACCATTTTTGTTCCAACCAAGACGTTCTCATTTTAAATATTACCACACCTCCACCACCACGACCCGGGAAAACATGCAACACACTTTCGTTAATGAAGACCTAAGTAGCTGTTGACGTATCGGAAATTAATACTCATTCACTTCGCTTCCTCTTGTCGAGAACGGAGAGAATCTTAGTGAAGGAAGCAAAGAGGTAATAGGAAACAGAGGTCAGTTGCTTAACAATACAAGCCGCTAATCGGAAACATACGTTACAACATTTTATTAGAAATTGACACTTTTAACAAAGGACTTCGCTAGAAAGTGGCCAATGTATTTAAAACCTGCTGGAATTCCTCTACGCGTGTACGTAATCACTTTTTAAAATGGAATACCTCTCTGCCTTAGGCCAAATCCGCTAATATCTTCATTTATTTACCTGACTTCTTGGTTGTAAAGAGCAATAGTAGAGTCAGTCCAGCGCGGGTATGAATAGTGTTGAAAGGGACAGTTCGCCACTGTGAAATATTTGCCCATTAAACAGAGCAATTTGCGGAGAATCTCTCGAATGAAGGGCCGCGTGCTGGAACCCTTTGAGTGGAGGGCGCCCTTGATCTTTGGGAGCCCGTCCCCTCGCAGCCCTTCCCTGTCCCTGGAGGGAGACAATGCAGGCGCGCGCGACGCGACAGCTGTCGACAGCGGCGGCGGCGAGAAGCTGTCCTGTTTGGGGACGGGGCTGTGGGACTGGCCGAGGAAGAGTTGGTGGAGGACACGGCTGGGTTGGCTCAGGGCATCGACTGATGTCATTGTAGTCTATCTGATCGAGAGGTATTGGGCTCGAGTTCCGACGGAGTCAGGATTTTCGACACTAGCTTGTCAGCTAGGTCGAATTCAGTCGCTGTCTGGAGGAGAATTCTTGCGGCCGACTGCTCTGATCGGTAGTTTTCCGTGGGTTCTCCGATCAACACCAGGAAAATGCCGGAGCAGTACCCTAACAAATGGGCCACGGACCGTGCGCGATCTTTCCTTTCTCTTCCTTGTTCTCACCCCTTACATCCACGCACACTAACATGCACTACAGTAGCACACATGCCGGGAGACCAGTCGGTGGCTTACAGCTTGTCCCGGCTGCGGCGATGGTCCGCTCGTGAGGAGATACCTGGTTCAGAGAAAACCCCGCAAACCAACTTGTAGGTCGGCGCCGGATCTCGCCATCCGGGGGAATCAATCAATCGAGTATACTGGATCGAAAATATTCCCAGATCTACGAGTAGTGCTCAGGATACTGTGGGTTAATGTTTCTCTGAAATGTGGTATCCATAAATAAGTTTGAGAAAATGTATGAAATGTATGACGATGAAGTTGACATAATGAATAATCTATTTGTTGAGAAAAAATACTTTTTCGGCACGGTGTGACTGGCTTTCAGGGGAACAGTGACAATGGGCGCCTGTCTCTTCGTTTCTGAAGTGTGCTTTTTGTGTTTAAAATAAGCTCTCAAATATTGCAAATAGACTGTAAAATTTATTAAATATACGATATGAATTTATACAAAACATTTTTTATATTTATTTTCTATTACTTCATCCTAATGGATTAAAAATATCAGTAGGAGAGAGTTAGGTTAACAGGATCGATTAGGTTAAGTGGTCCATGCTGTTAAATGTTGGTGAGAGGTGATTCCTGCTTTTTCCATTGGATAGCATTCGTAGAATGACATGGCCGATAATCTAAGCCACTTACATGACTTCATTGTTGAGTGCAGTTAGGAATTGTTTTTCTGTGAGGTCAGAAGTATTTTCTACCTCTCATCTGATTTGCAATTTCATTGCGATTGAATAACAACTACAATAAAATATTCACACTAAATTAATTGTTAGTATTTTTGCTTCAAAATAGTGTGTTTTGTTTTAATAACACGTCTCGCCTTGTATGTTTTCGGGCATATAAAGAAAATACGTGCTGTGGGGTTAACTGGACCGCTGAGACGTTATGTTAAGTGGACCGGTCCAGTTACACCTTTATTTTTTTCAAAAGTATTTGCTGATTTGCAATTAACCGTGACATCAGTTGATGCCCTGAGCTATCTCTCCCGGACCAACCAAAATGCTTTTGTTTCAACAGTAGGTATAATTACAGTTTCCATGCTAGCTGAGGGATGACAGGGAAATATTTAAAAACATTATTTTTGTAACTAGAATTTGGCAAGCTAAGCATTTTCTCCATTTATGTGTAGAAAAGGGTTATAACAATGCGTAAAAGATTTTTTCATTAAAACGTCAATGTTATTTTCACAATTTATTTCAATTTCCGGTTCACGTAACTTAACCGGTAAGGTTAACTGGTCCTATTGCAAATCTATAAAACATTCCATATTTGACTACAACTGTAGGTACAATGATGATGTTTGTTTCCACAATATAAAGAGAAAGCCTCACAACAATATCATGCGAAATTTTACGCGTACATGTCAAGTAAATAACATTTTAAAGAAATTTTTAAAAAAGTAAACCAGTTAACCTAACTCTCCCCTATTAATTATTGAAAGGCACACTAAAATACCTGATACTAGAGATAGAAATGTAAATGCGTACGCCGGTTTGTCTCTTATTGATTTTATACCATCTAACGAATGATATTTTTGTTTTCAGAAGCTTTGTGCGTGGTAGAGCGATAGTACTTTAATTGCCGTCTCATTCCATGCAGGGCGCAGATAGGATAATCTGAATTTTTATTTACTTCCATTGGTTTGGTCTTATTTTCAGGTCGCGAATGCTTTCTTGTTTATTTCTCTGCGGTTTTAATTACTCCGAGTAGATTTTTTAGTTTTATCTGAAAAATATTTTCGGACTGTAATGGTGAAATATACACTTTTAGATGCAGTAAATGAGGGTCCTTGATATCGTAAAATCATGAAATGTTGACATATTTAGAAAGTTTTAGAATTCGTGAATTCAAAAGGCATAAAACAACAATCATACAGAGACTTTTACTTTGCATGCGCCGGCTTACAATAACCCTTTCCTGACCTCTTCCACGATTTTGAAGTTCACGGCGAAAATGTTCAAGTGACTTCGTCTTTTTTTCCGCAAACAACCTCAAACAAAGTTAACAATAACTTGTAAAAAATATTCAAAGACACTAGTAAAAGGCGAATATGTATTAGTAGCTTTATTGTTAATTTTAACCCTTGTGAATTAAAAGGTGTCGGGAATAAATAATCCAGATATAAATATATAATAAATAATCCAATAAATAATCCAGTTTTTAACTGTTTTTTGACGTAAATAAATAAATAAATAAATAAAAATAAATAGATTGTATTTTGTTTGGGGGGGTACGTAGGGGTTATCTTGATCTACAGGGAAAAAATATACCTTACTCGACAAATGACTACAGATTATAAAACTGCTACATAATTGCTTTACACATCGAATGCCTAAACTAAAAAGCACACTAGTGTTTTTATAGTACAATGTATTTTAAAATATTAGGAGAAAAAGAACGAATTCTTTCATATGCCGACTCATTCCATTGTTTCCAGTTTTTCAGCAGGTTTAAACAAAGGGTGGCATACACACATTACGTTTGGCTCTTAGATATCAGGTTATAAGCGCGCACGTTTTCTTGATCCTCCAGCTCCCTAGTTCTGGTCCAGCCCGGCACAGCACGGCCCGGTAGAAAATATGAGCTTCACTCTGAACGTCACGGCTCAGTTTGCAGTGCTGCCCACCTTCGTCTTTGACAATGAGGGGTTACAATTTTCGCTGTCTTTCTAACTACTTGTGCTTACAGTACTCCTTCTTGTTACACAAGAGATACTATAACTATTAATTATTCTTCAGGATTTTTAAAATTCTTACTTTGTTTCTCATTGTTGTGTAGTCCAAGGTGCGCTAGTTCGTTGAGTTTTCTGTCAATGAAGTTGACAACACTGCACTACCGTGACGTAGACAAAACCCGCCTCTCTCAGCACCCCCCTGTGGAGCATCCAGAAAAAGTCCGCGATTAGTAAGTGTATTTCGTTAGTTAAATGCACTACATTAGAACGCATGTCGGGAGACCAGTCCGCAGATTAGAGCTTGTTGGGGCTGATGAGATTTCCCAGCTGATGGGAGATACCTGTTTGCGGGAAAACTCCGCAAGCCGGAGGGTGGGTTGGCGCCGGATCTCACCATCACTCGCTGGGAAAAATCACCGTCACGATAAACCTGCGATAAACACATGCACTATACTTACTGGACTAATGGCCATAGCCGTTGACGCACCTGAAAACTTAAATCATTAATTGACTTAAATGTGGTCCAAAACCTCCGTTTAGACTTTACACGCTACTTGACGCGTGTATTTCTTTTTTCATTTTCATTTTCTTTTTATTGACATTGCCAGTTACATAGATCAGTACTTTATTACATTTACATATGTAGTTTGTGACGATTTAAATTAACCTCATAAACTAACTTAATTATAAAACTAGCTATTCAAGGATAAGGGAGCTCATAAAGCGACTTACTTATTCTCCAACACGGTCTGAATGTTCATAAAAGCTTGAAATGGGAAGCTGCTTTTAATTCTTGTAAGGGATTCTGGGTTTTAAGTTAGGCTGAAATAGGAAATGTGATCGTTTTGCTTGATGCATGAGTAGAATTTACTGGAGAACTTTGTAATGAATGGAATTATGTATGGGATACTTAATTCTTAGCGCAACTGTAGATTTGAAACAATACATGGAACCCGTATAATTGTTCTAACGGTTCTATTTCGAACGATTTGGATTTTATTTAAGTTGGTTCTCGAGGCATTTAACCAGATAGGATACGCATTCATCATAATAGGTCGGAAAATATGTTTGTATATGACTATTGCATAGTTTACAGAGATTTTACATTTTAAATTAATGAGTGGTTTTAGTTGATCTTTATTTTTGCTTAATGTGTTTTTGCATTTGTATCGTTTCCCCATTATAGCATCGTATTTAGATTTAATCCTAATATTTGATGTTTTAATTGGCTGGAGTCCAAGGAATTAGTGAGTTAGGGGGAAACATTTAACTGAGTGTAAAGATTTTTGAATTAGATTTTGAGAAAACTGACAAAATATTTGTCAAAACTGACTTACTTAACGGTGAGAACATATGTTCATGTAATACTGATATTTATAGTTACAACACTCGACGTAGAAATCACGTTCATCAAGTGGCAGTATCAACAGCTCACTACAAGAAATCCACATACAATACATGTACGTTACTTTACAACGCATTGACAGATTAAATTAAACAATTAAAATTGGTACACAAATTTAAGTTAAAAATGAAATCTTTTCTGCTGCAAAACTGTTTTTATACAGTTAGAAACTATACTGATCGTTAAAAAGAAAAATAATGTTTACTTTAACAAAACGAAGATATAGTATAATGAATTAGTTTACATTTGCATTGTATAATTTTTTTAAAAGACTTAAATGCCTGTAACAAGTAATGTATTTCAGCTTCCGAGTCAATGACCCCCATCACGATCGGGTTTTTGTCCAGTTTCCCTGATCCATTGAGCAAATGATGAGATGGCCCCTTGATTTGCTTCTGGACGTAAATGTAGCTTCACTATGCGCACGTTTTGTTGAACTTTCCTTTTGCTTGTAGTGGTAGAAGAGCTTAGTGTGAGATTCTATTTGTTAGCAATAGAGGAAAATCAAATCTGTTCGTTCGTTTACCGTTACAAATAAGTTTTCTATAATTCGTCAACGAAAATATCTAGTTTTTGAAATGTTAATCTCTCGCTTTTTTAAATTTATTATTATTATTATTATTATTATTATTATTATTATTATTATTTTTATTATTATTATTATTGCATCTGTCAACAATTTCATGGGAAGGGATTCTGAAACTCAAGAAAGCGTGCGCAGATGATTTTCTCCCCCACACGTCACATACAGTTTTTGACTGTTTTTGACTAAATAAATAAATATTCTTCGGCATTGAGTCTGAGTTTGTCGCGTGGTTGCTGAACGCACCGCTATGCACAAAGTGTGTAGTAAAGTCAACAGCGGAGGCCTTGGCGGCGAGTACTGGCTGGCATGAGGGGAGGCTGCGTGCAGGGGGCCATGCCAGCGCGGCGCGGCGCGGGCAGGGTGGAGTGGGGAAGGGGAGGGGGTGTTTCGCCCCTCCCCCTGTGCGCGCACTTCCCCTCCGCGCGCGCCCTCTGTATGGAAATGCGCCGCCGCGGGAGGCGGTCGGGCAGGCTGCGAGTGCAGATGCGGCTCTTTAACGTCTTCATGAGCGGCGGAGTTTTGCACGGAGCCCCTGCCTCTGTAGTGACTCGGGCAAGGATGGGCCAGGGTTCGAGATCCGACGGTGATAGGTTTTCGACTCTAACTGTAGAGGTAACAAAAAATTACGAGCAACCTAAATGGGTTATTGGCGACGCTGTTGTCAGCTCACGATTCAGGACAGAAAAGGGAATGAATTTTTGATTGATTGATTGATTTTATCGTGTTTCCGGGAACGTCAACTGATTTGGTCATTAGTCCCGTTAGTGTAGTGTATGATTTTTTCGCGGGAGATGGTGGTGATCTTCTCCCGCTGGATGGCGAGATCCGGCGCCGACCTACCGTCGGCTAGTGGGGTTTTCCCCTAATCAGGACTCTCCCACCAGCGGGGCACCGCCCCAGCCGGAACAAGCTCTAAGCTCCCGACCGGTCTCCCGGAATATGTGGTAGTGTAGTGCATGTTAGTGTGTGTGTGTGTGTGTGTGTGTGTGTGTGTGTGTGTGTGTGTAAGGGGAGAGGATAGGACAAGGAAGAGGAAGGACAGATCGCGCGCGGTCCGTGGTCCGTTTGTTAGGGTACTGCTCCGACATTCGCCTGGTGTTCATCGGAGAAACCACGGAAAACTACCGATCAGAGCTGTCGGCAGCTAGAATTACCCTCCAGACAGCGACTGAATTCGACCTGGCTGAGAAGCTAGTGTCGAAAATCCCGTCGTCAGTACTCGAACCTAGAACCTCCCGGTGAGAGGCGCTGCAGTGATTCATTTGATGCACTGAGCTACTGCTCCCGGTAAAAAGGGGAATGATGTGTTAACAAGACTAAACGTAAGGACCACAATTTTAGACACTGTAGAGGTAAAATGCCTACGATGGTATGGTCGCGTGCTTCCATTTATGAGGGAAGGTGGCCAAAAAAAATTATCAAATGGTTCCCTGCTGAAAGAAGAAGAAGAAGAAAGGAGATCGAGGACACACTGGAAGGGTTCAGTAGCTAAAGCGATGGGCGGAAGAAACCTGTAAGAAAACGACTGGGAAGACTAAACGAAGGGACGGAAGAAACCTGTAAGAAAAAGACTGGGAAGATCGTAAGAAATAGAAGCTAGGATGCGTTAAGCGACCTTAAGTTGTAACAAATTCGCGAATTAAAAATAAACTGTAGAGGTCTGGCGAGGCAGTGGCTGTCAGGAGGAGAATTCTAGCGGCCGGCTGGTGAGGACGGTAGTTTTCCCAGGTTTCTTCAAGAAAATAATTGCTCGTTAATTACTGTATTAATTATTCGAGATAATAATTGTAATATTTTCATAATTTCACGCAAATGTATTCGAAAACTATTTATATTTGTGGAAACTTGTACATGGCCTTATTTAACAATCTGACATTGGAGAAAAGATTTCGTTGAGGAAAAATTGTGCATCTTCAATATTGTGTAGTTGAAAAAAGATGCCGAAATTTTTTAAAATTATTTTTCTCAATTTTTTTTAAATTTAAATAATTGTTTTTCTCAATTTGCAGTTTATCCATGTTTTCGATATCAGGGCCCTACAATACCAGTTTACCAGTCGAAAGATTGCCGATTTCTGCCACATTCCAATTCTTTCTCTTTATTACATTCCTAAGGACGTGAAAGTAAAAAAATATGTGAAATTTGTTGAGCCATTAATCAGTATTTACCTGTGCTACCGAGTTCTTGAAACTTTGATTCAAAATCTTCAAAATTTTACATTACATTTCTGTAAATATTGATATATTTTACGAGTATTTTCGTAAATGAAGGAACTTTTTATATTAACATTAGTGCGAGTTAATGAAATAGACATGTTCAAAAATGCGTAGGAAATCTCTTTATTCTATGAATTGAAATAGATAGTCGACTTTAAAATACTTAAAATCAATGATGTAGGCGTTCATTCTCTTCCATTAGTGTATCAACACTATTCAGGGGTGAATTCAACAGTGTATTTTATTGCGAAAAATATTTGAGAAATTTATCGATGAATCAGATCTATGTCAATCTTAATATGATAACCTTGAATTGATTTGAATGCCCCGTAGCTTAAAGAAATTTCATTTTTGCGTCATTGTTGCAATATTCAGATATAGATTTTTTCTCAAGGAGACATAACATTCTACACACCCAGAGTTTTTTTTCACGATGTGAGAATTTGTGTCTTTAGATATTGTATAATTATAGTGAGGAATGATCGAAGGATGATCAGTGAAATACAATGAATGGGGAAGTTCAAAGAAATTCCAATAAAGGATCAACCTACGATAGCCCCTGAAGTAATTCCTACGATGCTCGCTTGTTTTGATTTCAGTTGCAAGTATAAAGCACACGCAAGTGTTTCTGTCAGTTTGCATTGTACAAGAAGAACGGTATTTCAAAGCGCGAGCTGCATCCAAGTTGGGAGTTCCACAAGAGATAATTCTCTGTCCGACGATAATTTGCATGGTAATGGTAGGTGCGACTCTCCTCGCCTGGATAATCTCATCATTGGAACGTGCATATTGCTAAATTGTTTAGTCCACGCTCGAAATCCCGTATCCATTTCTGGAACCATGTGCAATTATCAGACAATCACCATACAATTACATAGATTCGCCAATCGATACTTATAACATACATAGTATAATAACACAATCAAAACATCGACATTATATAAGTTCTTTATATAATAATCTTTTAAAAATTATTTGTTTTCATACATCAAGAAGAACAAATAACTTCGGTTATGTTTTTATGAATGCCTTCCAAAAATTAGCCAAAGTTTCTTGTGTGGTAAAAGTTTCTCCCATGTGGTTAAACCGGCTAGATGTGAATCAGAATGAAATATTCAATTGTCTGATTAATTCTTAAATATTTCATAATCTTAAAACAGCTTACGTGATTAGAAGTCATTGTAAAATGTCAAAGAACTTGAATCATACGTTGCAAATGTTGCATTAATGCTTGCTCTAACTGTAGCAGATTGTGTTAATTCTATGAACTTTTGAAATAGATTGCTCTCACAGATACTTTGAAACATGACTTATAAGACTAAATTGTAACACTTATTTGTTAAAGATTGCCGATAAATGACATGCCTTGGGCTGTTAGAGCGTCGTGAGAAAAATTGGAATTAGATATAGCTGATTCTGAATATGAAAAATAGGCTAAATCTAGGATATTGAAGGGAGCAAACCAATTGGCGTGCTTTGATCCAGAGCTTGGGGAGAACCGGTGTGGATCTTTGCATACCGAGTCAGCCCCTCAGGAGTGGAGGGAAGACGCTCGGGCGCAATGGGCTCTAGTCTAGTGAAACATACGTGTCTCTACACCTAGGCTGCTCAAGTGGCGGCTCCCTTGAATTGTTTTGGCCCAGCGCTTATATTCGGGCCAATGGTGTAGCCCGCTGCTTGTGGAGTCAGCTTCACAGGAAGGGGTGGGGAGGGGCTTGGAGAGATCGGCTCTAGTTTAGTGACAGGCTCGTGGCCGTACGCCTGGACTGCTCAGGAGGGCGGCTCTCTTGGCGTGCCATCGATAGCGCGAAAAATTCGCCGGTTTTTTGCGCAGCATTACATAACTTTCTCTTCTTAAGAAGTTCCTTCTTAAGCGCGGGAAAGTAAAAACTGCTGACATAACACAACAAGCAAAATTTGACTTCTACGTATATATACCCGTTACAGTAATGATATCCTTTGTTATTCAGGAGTTTTATCGGAAATGTGAATGAAATGTAAGTACTTTTATTTTCAAAGCTTTTTAAAAATATCTATAAGTAATCTATAATAATATATCTATAAGTATACCAATTTTATATACTTCATAGTTATCTGAAGAAGGGGTCCTATGAACCTCGAAACGTTGTAAGAAATTTTTTTAAATGTTCAAAAAATGTACAGTTAAAAAAGAGCAATTTTTTATGAGCTTGATTGTTTTTAAAAACAAGAACTAAAAACCTTTCAATAAATGTACTGAGGATCCTGGCAAGGGGCAATGAAATGCCGGAGTAGGCAATGGTAGAGATATCCTAAATTCTTCAGATCCTAAGCAGGTGAGCCTGTAATACTTGAAGTGCACAAAGTCTTTACAAACGAAACATCTGTTGTTGATTTTTGATGACTGATACCGTCAACAGGGAACCTCGCTTAACCACGACTACGACAATCGGAATTCTACTATCTTGCCGAAATTTCAAGTCCATTTCTTTTCCCCTCCTGGTTCCAGACCCCAACCACCAGTTTTTTTTTGCATCAATCAAAAATCGTTGACATGACTCAACAGTCAAAAGAAGACCCGTTACCAGCAGAGGAACTTGGCAGTTCGCAATGGAATGTCGCAAAAGGCAAATGTAGAAGTATCCTAACCTCTCTTGACCTTAAGCAGGTGTGCCTATAATACTTTTGTAAGGCACAAAATATTTACAAATAAAATATTCTGTTGTTCATGTTTGTTGACTCCCTAGGTTGACGCTGAGTTTTGATTCACAGGTATCCCAAAAAATGCCAAAATAATCATTTTGCCATTATGCGATTTTTCGGTATGAAGAACCTACAGAACATGGATTCTGGCTACACTACGCGTTAGAGAATTTTTCTTTTTTAAATTTAACAAATGGATTTATCCACTTTTTCCCTTACCAGAGCCCTATAATAAGAGTTTTTCTGTCGAAAATTCGCCTTTTTTTCGCGCAGCATTACATAACTTTCTCTCTACTCCGTAACGAGAAAGTAAAAGTCTGTTTATTTTTGTTGACTGCCTAGGTTGAAGCTGAACTTTGATTTGCTGCTTTGAGCTTTGAACAGGGATTTCCATAATCTCTGTTCTACAATCTTCAATCTTTCCCGAATTCCGACTCCATTTCTTTTCCCCTGCTGGTTGCCGCCCGCGCGCCAGTCCCGAGTTCGGTTCCGGTTCGGCGGCGCCCGCTGAGCGTCAGCGCTGCGTCATCCCTCACGGCCCCCTCCCCCGCCCACCTCCACGCCCTCATACGCTCGCCCGCCCGCCCGCCCGCTCGCTCGCTCGCTCGCTCGGTCTCTCGAATCCCGTTATTGTCGATAATCGAATTTTCCGGCGGAGGGCGCAAGAGCCGGTACGGCAGACGGCGCCCTGGGAGGGGAGGGGAGGGGAGGGAAAGGAGAGGAGTGGAGTGGGGGAGGGAATGGGGTGGGGGGAGGCGTTGTCTTGCGCCAGGTGCTCGCGTTGGGGAATCTATGCTCCGTGCCGCCGCTGCCGGTGGAGCTGGCGAGTCCGCGAGCGCACCCGATCTGCTACACTCCTTCCCGCCGCCACGCCCCCCCCCCCCCCCCCCCCCCCCCCCCCCCCCCCCCCCCCCCCCCCCCCCCCCCCCCCCCCCCCCCCCCCCCCCCCCCCCCCCCCCCCCCCCCCCACTCCGCCCCACCCCGCCGCCACATCGCCCACCGCCACTCATCCCACCCAAACCACCCGCCCCCCGGCCCCTCGTCCCACCCCAAACCACCCGCCCCCCGGCCCCCACTCGTCCCACCCCAAACCACCCCGCCCCACCCAGCCCCACCCCGCCCCACCCCGCCCCCACCCCGCCCCACCCCGCCCCCACCCCGCCCCACCCCGCCCCCACCCCGCCCCACCCCGCCCCACCTCGCCCCACCACGCCCCACCACGCCCCATCCCGCCCCACCCCGCCCCACCCCGCCCACCACGCACCATCCCGCCCCACCCCGCACCACCCCGCCCCACCCCACCCCGCTCCACCCCACCCTACTCCGCCCCCCTCCCTTTCGTGCCAGTGACTCGTCAACAGCCCCATCCAAGGCTCCGTGGGAGTCAGGGAGAAAAGGGGGAGAAAGAGAAAAAGAAAGTTAAAAAGAGGGAGGGAAGGAAAGAGAGAGAAAGGAGGAAAAGGAGAAAACAGGGAAAAATATAGGACGAAAAGCCAAGAGGCAAAAAGGGAGAAAAGGGGATAGGGAAAATGAGATAGAGAGGGAAATGGGAATGGGAAAAAAAGAGAGAAAAAGAGAGAAGTGGGAAATGAGAGGGGAAAAAGAGAGAGGGAAAAAGTTAGAGTGAAAAGAGAGAGGGAAAGAGAAAGAGGAAAAAAAGAGAAAGGGCAGGACGTTTGCCTGGTTCTGCTAGTTAGTAATAAAAATATCCGTTTAATTCGAACATGATATTTTCTTTCCCGGAACCACTGATCAATCAATCAATCAATCAAGCGAGCGCACCCATTCTATCACGCCCCTTCCCGCGACACGTCTCCACTCCCATCCACGGCTCCGTGGATTTTCTCGCTCGGCTCTCGATCGCGCTCTCGTACCGTCTCGTTCTCAACTCCGTCTCGATCGGCTTAGTGTAGCTCAGGGCCGCTATTTCAGCGACTCTCACCGGGAGGTTCTATACTGTAAGTCACAAAGCTAGGGCGAATTCAGCCGCTCTCTCCGGAGAAGAATTCTGATGGAAAACTACCGATCAGAGCAGCCGACCGATAGAATTCCCCTTCAGACTTCACACTCTCCGCGCCCATCTCTTAAGTTCACACCTCTTCTCTCGTACACGTGCCCCATATCCAGGTTCTTCAGGGACATCTCCCTTACTCCCATGTTCCCAAGCTCATGTCCTCAATGTCCAGAACCCCATGCTCACGTCACCCTCTCCCATGTCCCCCACGTCTGCGTCCCCAACGTTCACGTGCCCCACTTTCATGTCCCCCACGTCCAGGTCCTCATGCCCATGCATCTCATGTCCTTGCCTTCCACATCCACGTCCATGTTTCTCACGTGCCCCACGATAATTTCCCGCAGTAGGTCCCCCCTCGGTCCGAAGGGTCGCGGGTTCGAGTCCCGCCTTGGGCATGGCTGTTTGTCCCTTGACTTCGTGTGTGTGTTGTCGCGGAGGGCCTCGCGTTCTGCTGACCCCAGATCAGAGGAGCCCGCAAGTGTTTGTCTAGTGTATGGTCGAATATGGGTCCCTTCGGGACATAAAGGGCAACCGGCTGTCGACTGGATAAAAGCCCTAGGAAAAAAAGTCCCCCCTTTCATGACCTTACACTTATTTTCTCTATGCTCATGTCTCCCCCGCCGAAGTCTTCATGTTATTGTCCCCTCGTCGATATCCTCAAGCGAAGACTTTCGCCACGCCCTTGCAATAATTTGTAAACAATAGGTGAACTTCTTATAAATAACAGTCACCACTTATTAATCGTTCAGACACATTGATAACTGAATATTTAAAAAAGTACACTGTTTTAGAGTGAGAGTTGCTTTCACACGTCACTTCAATCCTACCGGGCTAGCGAAATAGTTTTTGATGAAACAAACTCACTATACGAAGGGCTCTCCATGTGTGTATTTCTTTCAAAATCTAGAGATCGAATATTCGCACGATTACAATACCCTCTTGTACGTACCCGAGCAAGAAAATGTTTGCAAATCGCTGCTCTCTACAAGTCACAAAGCGAGCTCACATAGTGACGGCCGGGACATGCGGTCCCGTGAAGGGGAAGCCTCGCAGTGCATTGTGGCTTAGCCACGCGCCGCGATGGTTGGGCGGGGGCGTTTGACTCCAGCGTGTTATTAGGCTGTTAAACGCGGCGCAGGCGAACGCGCTTATACCAACAGACGCTTCAGCTATTAAAATGGATCCTGTGGTCCTCGCGATGTACCGGGCGGTAGCTCATTGCAGCCACTTGACGTCTGACACTGCAGCGCCTCTGACAGGAGGTTCTAGGTTCCCACTCCCACGGCGGAAGGATTTTCGAGACTAGCTTGTCAGCTAGGTCGAATTCAGTTGCTGTCTGGGGGAGAATTCCCAGCGGCTGCTCTGATCGGTAGTTTTCCGTGGTTTCTCCGATCAACACCAGGCGAATGCCGGAGCAGTACCCTATCAAACGGGCCACGGACCGCGCGCGATCTGTCCTTCCTCTTCCTTGACTATCCTCGCTCCTACACACACACTTACACTAACATGCACTACACTACCATATATACCGGGAGACCGCTCGGGGAACTTAGAGTTGTCCCGGTTGGGGGCGGTGCCCCGCTGGTGGGAGAGTCCTGGTTAGGGGAAATCCCACTAGCCGACGGTAGGTCGGCGCCGGATCGCCATCCAGCGGGGGAAGATCACCGCCATCTCTCGGGGGAAAACATGCAGTACACTAACAGGACTAATGACCAAAGCAGTTGACGCGCCCGGAAACACGAAAAATCAATCAAAATCAGTCCTCGCGATGTACTGGTTCTTGAACGGTCTAAAGATGGTTACCTCCGACGCTCCCGGTATGCGGCCACGCCGACAACTTGCGGGCAAGTAGCATACGATAATGGGTTCAACCGCATCTCCAAGCGTATAAGGGTCTGGGTTCGTCCGGACGATCGAGTCTGTATCGATATGTTTTCCAAATCTCAACCCAATTCTATCATACCATCCATAGTGTATTTTTTCATTCTTTATTTGTCTCGATTCTTTGGCTGGTGGTGACTAAACGCCATCATCGGTGGTGTCTGGTGCCTATTGACTTGACTTGATGGGTGACTTGACGGCTTTCGTTGGATGGTGTCTGGTGTCTATTGTCTATTGACTTGACGGTTGATGGGTGACTTGATGGCCTTCCGCTGGATGTGGTGTTCCGGGTTTCTATTGACTTGACGGTTGATGGGACGATTTGTTCGGCTGTCGCTGGATGGTGTCTGGTTATTGACGATTGATGGGTGACTTGACGGGGCTGGTTCGCTGGATGGTGTCTGGTGTCTATTGACTTGACGGTTGATGGGTGACTTGACGGCTAGTTCGCTGGATGGTGTCTGGTGCCTATTTTGACGATGGGTGACGACGGGGGCTGTGTCGCTGGTGTCTGGTGCCTATTGACTTGACGGTTGATGGGGTGACTTGACTGGTTCGCTGGATGGTGTCTGGTGCCTATTGACTTGGCAGATTTCGGTTGATGGGTGACTTGACCTATCGCTGGATGGTGTCTGGTGCCTATTGACTTGACGGTTGATGGGTGACGACTGGTTTGCTGGATGGTGTCTGGTGCCTATTGACTTGACGGTTGATGGGTAGACTGACGACTGGCGGATGGTGTCTATGCCTATTGACTTGACGGACGCCTTACAAATTTGATCGTTACCAGCCGTATCAAGATTTGAAACTGTTTAAAAATACAGACCTTTAAAAGACCAATAGATACCATGACTGAACATGAGTGTAATTGAAGTCCAAGCTTTCAAAGCAAATGAGTTTTGCGTGTTCAGCGTTGTGAAGATTTCGAGGTTCAACATTACGTGGCGCCGAGCGTACATGAGTGCAAAATGCTCCAGACCAACAATTAGCACTTCCAGCCCTCTAAATCGGTCACGTGGCAAGCACGCGTGTCGCTTCATTGTGCCTTCTTTGCCAGCGAGACGCGCCGCGCGAACTTAAAAGGCAGCGGTCAATATTTTGACACGCGTAATTTGGGGTTGTCGGGGTTTGGCATAAGAAGCTCTATGTTGCCCTTCTCCCCAGCACTTCCTGAAACGCCTCGTCACTTGTGGTCGTATGGGTAGAGAAACTTTAAACGTTCTCACAGATCAGACCAATGTCAATGACAATAATTAATGTTCAATAACAGTTAGTTGTCTGCAGTAGCAAAATGCTCCTGAACAAAACAACAATGGCACATAGGCGGCCAATCGTAATTCAAATTTGCCGCATACTTGGAATTCAATCATTTACAGCAATTCTTTGGCGCTAATTAACAGCAAAGGGTATATTTTTCAAATATCCCGCGTTGGGTTTCCAGTGAGAAAGGCAATACATTTATCGTATGAAACTCTTTGGAACGACTGAACTGCTTTGAAATTTTGAACCGCTTTCTACGATGGACACAGCGCGCCACGGAACAAACACAAGTAGCGAGCAGAGAGATAATATTGCATTGGGCACAATTTCGAGGATTTTGCCGCCTCCTAATTGTGACGCGGCGCGGTCGCACTGTTTGAAAATCGAGAAGCCAAGCGTTTCGCGTATGTCGTGCAGTGCTCGTGTAAAGAGCTAAACTATTGAAAGATGGTAGGTGCGTCTAGTTCGCAGTATTTCAGACTCCCTGAACAGCATTTTGGCGGCCAAAAGCCTCTCCATAACATTTATCGCGCCTGCATTATGACAGAAAACGATTTTCTTTTCGCGCAGATAAGGAAATGTTGACAATAATTCTTACGTTGAAGTAACTAATAGTTCGAAAAATATTTGGCTCTCAGAATTTCCGCCATTGTGTCAAAGGAGTTAAAGGTGGCAGGAGTCTGGTTTTCAACCACGAAACATCTTCAGATACTTCTCCGAAAAAACTCACTTCTTTTTGCAGCCTCAACAAATGGTTCCCCAAAAGAAGCCCGTTTTGTTCTACAATAAATTAAATATTTTAACAAACACTGTCTTCACGAATACTGCTATAACGTAGGAAAATATAGATACAATACACCTTTTTATATACTAAGAATGTAAAAAGAATTACTGTTCTCAACCTTTGAATAGCAAATGGCTCTTCCTGGAAACTTACTGTCGCATAACGTTTGGTGTGTCGAGCAGTGAAGCACTGATTATGAGAATTCAGTCAGTATGTACTACTGTACGAGAATAAAAGTGTTTTGAATTTTTCCCGAGTTCATGGGTGTGTTGCTAATACCATAGACACATTTCAAAATGTCCGGGAGCTGCATAGATTTTTGTTGTTTCTGCCCGTTTTTAAATAAGTTATTTAGATTTATTATCAATTGTTTGCAGCATTAGTCGCCTCGACCGAGAATCTGATGTGGTTCATGACAAGGATGACTTATACTTCGAATATTCTCATTCATTTAATACCTACTCTCTCGCTCCAACGAGGTCACAACATGGATATCAGTTGCAAGTATAAATATTATATCTGAAATAATTGTATTAAAATTATTTAGTGAAGCAAAGGAAGGGTCTTAAACTGTAACTATACAACTTAAAAACTGTTGTAATGGGAAAGGATGGGAGTGAATTGGAGGAAACTGTACTGCGAGAACCAAGGATAATTCAAGGCGTGAATCATAATTGAACTATAATTCTCAACAATATGTAACAAGTATTGTATCGCAGCTTCTGGGTCAATGACCCCCATCACGATCAGGATTTGCGTCCAGTTTCCCTGATCCATTGAGCAAATGCTGAGATGGCCGCTTGTTTTGCTTCTGGACATAAATGTAACTTCATTATCTGTGCACGTCTTCTAGAATTCAGTGGGAAATACAGTTATTCAATTTATCGTTTCCATGTTGCCGCGGCAGGAAGTATTATTCCGAAGGACAACATGGATAAGAGCCCAAAATTTATTGCTTATTTATCCTTGAAAATAGATTTTCTTACATGTGAGTTTTTTTTATTCAAAATTCAAGTAGTATATGACTTAGTGTAGGGATCACAAAATTTTGAAAATGTGCACACAATTCACGTTTCCCCGTGGCACGTCATACGCAGTTTTAACTGTTTTTTTACGTAAATAAATAAATAAATAAATAAATAAACGTCAAAATGAATGGTTCCGTGCTTTCTTTGATTAGTAGCGGCGAATGCCGAAGCAGTGCCCCAGCTAACGGCCGACGGATCGCGCGCTATCTTTCCTTCCTCTTCTCTGTCCTATAATTTTCCATTACACACACGCACACATACACTACACTAGCACACATGATGGGAGACCAACCGAAAGCTGAGAGCTTGTTCCAACTGTGGCAGTGCCCCGCTGCCGGGGGTTGGGGAACAAACTCGCCATGAGAAGCGTAGGTTGGTTCTGAATCTCACCATCAGGCGGAGGCAGACCACAGCCACCTACCTTGATAAAAACCTGGACTACTCTTATGGAACTAATGACCGTAGGGGCCATCCATAAACTACATGAGATATTTTGGGGGGAGAGGGTCTAGCCAATCTCATCTAATCTTACGTGGGGGAGAGGTGGGTCTCGGAAAATAATAACATTAATAATAATGAATTAATAATAAAGTAATTTTTCGCCAAAAGCAGCGCTAATTTGCGATAAAACTGAGACAATTGAAGTAAAACACGTTTTTATATTAAAATATGGCTAAATCTTGCACAATAATTTTAATCGCGACTGTATGAATGCTACAATGATGATGTACAGTGAACTGAAAAAAATGATCTAACAAACCAAACTTTATATCATTATTAAGATAAATCTCATTACCTGTATTTTTTCAGAAATTTTAAAGAAAAATTACCGAAAAAAAATTTAGAAGTGCAATAATATTCATTGCAATTTATTTACTTATTTTCTAAATACTAGTCATATCTAGTCTTAAATAAATATAATTGCTTTTTAAATAAATCTCAATGCAATCAATAACAAATTAACGTATTTACTTTAAAAATACCTTTTTGAAAAATGTCATGTGTGATTATAAGGGGAGAGGAGGGGGTCGTGCGAAATCTCACATCTTATCAAAGGGGGAGAGGGAGTCGAAAATTCGTCAAAATCGCCTTACGTAATTTATGGACGATTCCATAGCAGGTCCGGAAACATGAAATAATTAATTGTATTGCAACGTACAGAAGTCGCGCGGGATGACAAATTGACTTTTCTGTTAAATGTTTAATTTTCTTGTTTTCTTACTTATATTAAATTCATGTTTGTTATTTTTTAATATTTGTTACATATTGTATGGATCTGTCATCCATTCTTACTCATTAGAGAAAATAAAGCATTCAAAATTAATTTAACGTCTGCTGGGGTTACAATAAGTACAGTTTGCTCTCAGGAAAATTTGAGACATTTTTAAAAATATTTTGAAAATGTAAGAAAAGAAAGAATAGATCCTGAATTCATCCATCATAGAAATTGAATCGAAGATTCAGTCGACAGCTTATAGCTTTTCCCGGCTGGAGAAGTGGCCCGGTTATGGGCGATATCTGGAGGTGGAAAGTTCCCTGTCAGTCGACATGTAGCTCGACACCAGATCTCACCATACAGCAGGGATGAACACTACATTCACAAACGACCCGCAAACATCAATAAGTCAACGCAACTCATCTGACAGACATGATGCCTATTCGTACATTGTACGTTCTCGTGGTGTTGGTGAGAAAAATCTAAAAAACTCGTGTGAGAATTGATGACTTCGATAATTGTCATCTTCTGAAATTGTGTAGCCTAGAATCTCCTGACTTGTGAAGTTTCAGTACAACAAAGCACCGCGCATTTTTTAGACCCTAAAACCCCAGAGCAATGATTAGCACTTCTTGTGGCACGCGCCTGCTGGGCGGTCACGTGACTCGCACGCGGCCGGCGGCCATTGTCCTCGCCCCCAGGCGTGCGCTGCTTGGCGCGAGGCGCGTGGCAGAGTTTAACGCACGACCGTGTTTTGACCCGCGTAATTTGGGGCTGCCGGCCCGCGACACGCGCGGACCCGCCCCTTGCGGGTCGAACTAGCCTCGTGTGCCTTCCATGCCATGCCCAGCTCCGCCCCACCTCTCCAAACCCCGCCACGCTCCGTTCCGAAGCTCACGCCCCTCCCACCGGGAGAGGTGGCTCAGGGCATCAATTGATGTCTCTGACCGGGATGTTTGGTGGTTAGTGATTCCGGGCACGTTTAGTAATTAGTCTCGTAAGAGTAGTGCGTAATTTTTCCTCAGAAGATGGCGGTGATCTTCCCCCGTTGGATAGAGACATCCGGCGCCGACCTACCGTCGGCTAGTGGGGTTTCCCCCTAACCAGGACTCTCCCACCAGCTCTAAGCTCCCGACCGATCTCCTAGAACATGTGGTAGTGTAGTGCATGTTAGTGTAAGTGCGTGTGTAAGGGGAGAGGATAGGACAAGGCAGACGAAGGAAAGATCGCTCGCAGTCCGTGGCACGTTTGTTAGGGTCCTGCGGCGGTGACCAAGCTGAAAAGCTACTGTCGTCAGGACTCGAATCTAGATCCGGTCAGAAGCGCTGCAGTGACATCAGTTGATGCACTGAGCTACCTCTCCCGGTTCTGACCAGGAGTTCATAGGTTCCAGTCCCCACGACGGC
This sequence comes from Teleogryllus occipitalis, assembly GCA_011170035.1. NCBI lineage: Eukaryota > Metazoa > Arthropoda > Insecta > Orthoptera > Gryllidae > Teleogryllus > Teleogryllus occipitalis. The sequence continues at coordinate 132,827 of BLKR01003252.1, read as the reverse complement.
AGGATTTTCGACATAAACTTTGCAGCTAGGTCGAATTCAGTCGCTGTCTGGAGGAGGATTTTAGCGGCCGACTGCTCTGATCGGTACTTTCCCGTGGTTTCTCCGATCAACACCAGGCGAAGACCGGAGCCGTACCCTAACAAACGGGCCACGGACCGCGCGCGATCTTTCCTTCCTCTTTCTTGTCCTATCCTCTCCCCTTACACACACACACACACACTTACACTAACATGCACTACACTACCACATATTTCCGGGGGACCTGTCGGGAGCTTAGAGCTTGTCCCGGCTGGGGCGGTGCCCCGCTGGTGGGAGAGTCCTGGTTAGGGGGAATCTCCACTAACCGACGGTAGGTCGAAGCCGGACCTCGCCATCCAGCGGGAAAAGATCACCGCCATTTCCCGAGAAAAAAACATGCACTACACTAACGGGACTAATGACGAAAGCAGACGCGCCCGGGAACACGAAAAAATCAATCACACATGCCGGGAGACCGTTCGGGAGCTTAGAGCTGTACGGCGGGGCGGGAAATGACGGTGACCGTATGGCGGGGCTGGGCAAGGTTCGCGTGGCGGGGTGTGGCGCGGCGAGTGGTTCTTTGTGGCGCGTCCGTCAATATTTTGACCTGCTAATTGCGGGGTGCTCGCCCTCGCCACAAAGCGGCCATGCCTGTTCCCCGCGCCCGCTCCCGCCTCCGCCGACGGCGCTCAAAGGGATCACGCCCAATGGGCGATGGAGGCCCGCCCACGGGAGGCTGCCAGCCTCAAAGGAAGAAATTTACAAAATGAATGGGATCAAAAAATGAAGCGAACAAGAAAAGATTTTTCTAGCGTGTGCTGCTTCCCAGGCGACAATGGGGGACGATTATTCCCATGCCTATTATTATTATTATTATTATTATTATTATTATTATTATTATTATTATTATTATTATTATTATTATTATTATTATTAAAATGGTCCGTATTATTACTATTTAATTGGCCCTTTATTTATTTAATTATTTGATGTTATTTAAGTGCAGTAAACCTTCGCTAGCACGAACTCGTTTAACCGGGAGCGGTATCTCAGTGCAAAAACTGATGTCACTGCAGCGCCTCTGACCGGGAGGTCCTAGGTTCGAGTCCTGACGGTGGCAGCATTTTCGACACTAGCTTTTCAGTTAGGTCGAATTTAGTCGCTGTCTGGAGGAGAATTCTAGCGGCCGGGTGCTCTTATTGGTAGTTTTCCGTGGTTTCTCCGATCAACACCAGGCGAATGCCACGGTAGGTCGGCGTCGGATTTCGCCATCCAGCGGGGGAAGATCACCGCCATCTCCCGAGAAAAATTGCACTACACTTACGGGAGTAATGACCAAAGCTGTTGACGCGCCCGCAAACTCGAAAAAATCGATCAATCAATGAACTCGTTTGGCACGAATTTTGCCGTAACACGAACAAAACTTCGGTCACGACAAAGCATTGCGGTAAAACGGACACGTATGATACTCATTTTGCATGAATTTTATAACACGAACCCCGATTATTTCGGTTTCTTGGAATACGTGTTAATGAGGGTTTACTATAATTAGTCATTAATCCATCATATTTCTATTGTATTTGCAATTCCAAAGAAACTAGAATATACCTAATTAGGACAATTGAAGGCATTGTAGGTGTTTAAAGTGGGAATATATGAAGCAACGTTTGATACTTTAAAGGAGGAGAAACATTGAAAACCTATTTAATAATGGTGGAATTCTAAATTACAAATCAAGATTAAAAAGAGATGAGAGTGCTTTTAAAAATGTCTTGCATTCCAAAATCTTGAGGACAGGAAAGGAATATGAGATTCAATACCAAGGTTAGATAATGTTAATCATAACGAAAGGTTTCATAAAACAAATATTCTCCCGAACTGAAAGAAAAAAATTGTGAGTAAAGGATCACAGAAAATAATAAAAAGGATAAGAGAAAAACTCAAATTATGAAATAGACGAAAGCGAAAAATTACTCAAACATGTTCCCAGACATTTCAACCAAATACAACGAAGGGCTAGTAGAAATAAAATCATTAGAGGGGTATACAATTTGCAATCGACGAGTGTATCGAAAATTAATTTACTGCCTGTGAAATATTTCCAGAAAAAGGTAAAAAAGCTTCCGTATTCTGGAGGATTCTAGGTTTTCCAGGGGAACTCTTAAAAGTGTTTTGCGTTTATTGACAGCACTGCAAATAATTTTTAATAACTGGGACATATCTGTTACTTTTATCAGTTCAAAAGTAAAGTCTAAATTTGTAGTGTAAAAATTACAAAGAAATAAGAGTAATTTTTAACCACAGGAAGTCTGTATGGGAGCAAAAGAAAGAATTGAAAGAAGTTTATTAGAGTAGAGAAAAAAGTGAATTTTTTCCCGGTAAAAGCTATATTGGTGTCATCTTTACAACAAGGCAGTAGCGATTATATAAAAAATAAGGAAATAAAACAAAAGAAAAAATATTTTATTCCGTTCAACCCGATTTACTTTCTTCGTAATTTTTTTTCTTTGCTCATCTTTGCGCGTCTTTCTCCTTTCGTTATCTTACTTTTTCTTTCAATAATTTCTGTTTCTTGTCTTCTTCCTCCTTCCTTGTCGTTATCATCGTTTCTCTCTCCCTTCTTCTCTCGTGGCTCGGCTATTGAAAGGAAAGTTTTCTCGTAGAAGTATGGCATTTTAAGAGTTCGTTGTTTTATCATGTGTTTGCGCTTTAATTTTTCTACTCCCTTAGGTAGTACGTCACCTCTAGTTTTGAAATGCATATTTGTGTTGTAAATGCTAAACTATTCTAACAATTAATAGTTTTTTTCACTAAAATGAGCATCTAGCTCCAGCTACATATTTTAAGTCATGAGAAGGGTAACAACACTATTAGCTCTCAAACGCTGGTAATGTTCCTCAAACTAACTGGCTTGACCAAGTGATTATTATCATCGCTGTCGAGAGCTTCACAAATGATTCCAGAGTTCACAGATGACATCTAATTATGCTCTCGTAATATGATTTCGTGGACCAAAATGGCGACTTGATGTTTGAGGTTCGATTGTTATCCAATTAAGCGTACGTAGGGCCGGTCCTATTTCTGTTTGTTGTGTAGTACACAGCGACATGCTCACTTCAAACATTGCAATCCGTGATACGAACTAATTATTTTACTTATCCTAATTAGAACTACCGAAATTCCAAAACAAAGCATTTCTCTCAAGTGAAGTATCCCAAATTTAGTATTTAAAGCCTGATTCTTCGGGTGGAGAAACGTTAAATCAGCATTTCTCATGAAATAAAGACCATATTATATTTTCACATTGTCTCATGTGTAATGTCTTCTCAACTTAGTACTTTATTATAGAATTTTAAGAGATTATTTCATAGGTTGTGTATTACAAACAAGAATTAATGATTTTTTCGCAACATTATCTAGAATAACATCTTTCGGTTTTGAGAATGTCTACAAAAGGAGAATGCTAATGTTTCTACAAGGACATTTATCATTAAATATTAACTTTAATTGATTGTTTCACTAAACTTCATCATAATTTTTATTAAATCAGAAAAACATGCTAAATAGTGGAGAACATATAAATTAGGGATTAAGGCGCCAATATATTCAACCACATGGCAAGAGAATACTTAATTAGCATTATTCAACTCTCATTTGTTTCTGCTTTAAGCTCTTCTGCATTGTTTAAGATCCAAATAATGAGAATAAAAGTGAAAAAAAAATAAGAGTAGAATAATTTGGAAATTATAATGAAAGAAGGGAGAAGAAATGAACAATTTTCTTATCCCAATCGTTAACAGATTTCTAAGTAAACGTTTTCTTACAACGTGTTTGCTGCTCAGGGAAATTATAAACCAACAATTGCAATGAGAAAGAAAAGAAGAGTGTGGGTTCACCAGGAGATGGCAGACAATGGACAGATGGGGACTAGCAATGGCTATTGTCGTTTTGAAATTAAACAATCTAGTCATGCTTCTCCATGCTTTCCGCATTTCCCCATACGAGGGTCATTAGTAACCCAAAGTGGTTTGTAAGGATAAATCCCTTAAATCCTCGGTCTGTCTGCCACCTGGCAGTAAAGTGGTAAACTAATCATCTGTCTGACTGTGGAGAGACAGCTGTAGAAGGATTTGCGAAGAACACACAAGGACTGCACACCTGGAACATAGTGTTTCATCTTTGGCAGTAAATCTCCCTCACAGACAGCCAGTTTCCAGAACAACGAGCTGCCATCTTGTAAACATAATGAGACCTTTTAAATTTGGGTAATTTCACGTGAAACCTCGACAGAATCCCGATTAGTGATGAAGAATCGAAAAGGAAAGAGGTATGTCGTAGATCCAGGAAGAGGTAATGTTGAATTTCATGCAGAATCATTGAAAGGAAGAAGATCATTATGCAACAATGAGTAATTGAATTGCACAATGTATTTTAGCAAACCTCAATACAATTTTTGAAGAGTAGATTATGATCAACGAATCGAATATCATTTTACTTCCATTACAAACAAATCTTAACAATCAATCCTTTAAAAATATTCTTAAAAAATTAGACTTTGGTCGTGCAACATGCTGTTGGAAGGCAGCATTACGCACTGTCTGTAGTGTAGTTATCATACTGTCCACCGGATGTGGATAGGAGGAAATCGTTATCTGCTCAGTGAATGAGTGTTAACACTTAGAGAGGGTGAACTGTTTATTGCGATAAAAAAACACGCCACTATCTTCTCGTACGTTAAATCAACAAATGTTTCTAATGCAAGTTTGCTGAGAAACGCTTCGTTGCTGCAGATCAGCTTCTTAACGATCTATCTTCTGTAATGTCCAGAAGGCTGTCGATTTCATTAGTCGAAACACAGGATTTCACCAAGTATTGTCGAAGAAAAAAATCCTTTTTTTATACAAACGACGAAAATGTATGTCAACAAAATTGAGTTGCGTGTTATCGGGCACGGCTCTACGATCTCGCGTGACTTAAGTCCGAGAGAAACTTAGCTTGTCAGCCGATTATCAAAATTGCAGTGCACTCGCTGTTTGCAAATAATGTTAATGACCTCGTGAATCTACAACAGCGCTTCGAATCCAGAAAACGCCATTAAATTCCGGTGGCAAACAGCTTGCAACGAAATTGGAAAATTACAAAAAAAATGTCTTTCTACTTTACATGAAGCCTCAACGTTTTCAAACTTTTCTCCAAAATTACTCCATAGTTTTTGTTTCTTTCCCTCCTCGATTAGATCAAAAGTGCTCAGGAACATGCCTCACGCAAGACAAGGTGTACGCAGTAAAGTCTATTAGCCGCTTCCAGGTGGATAGGGTATCGCAGTCGTCCACCGCAGCACGAAAGGGCTGGTAAGGGCTGGTCAAGGGGCAAAGCGCAGCATTGTGCACCGGCACCTTGGCCCATTATGCCCTCTCCCTCTGATCGCGTTAAGCCCCCCTAATCCCTTTCGCACGTGCCCATCCCCTCCCCCTCCGCAAATCCCACCGCAGCTGCCACCTTCCCCCCTCCCGCCAAGAAGGCGCTTGGCATGCTGTGGCCACCGGGTCAAAGAGTAAATACTTCGCGAGGAATTCGCTCTTTAAGGTGGCATCACAGTATAGAACGATTTTCCTAAGGATGAGCCAAAGTGACAGTTCGCTAAACAAGTGAACCTCACATGTAATTCAGACAAGTATCCCTCCGCCGCGATAGCTGTTCGGCCACGCCTAAGTGTTAGGTTATGGCTCCTGTGAAAACATCCCTATGTAGAAGTCTAAGAGTTTCGCTTAAATATATGCACGTAGGTGAGTTCGAGAAATATTTAAATTTATTTTCGTATGCGGAAAATCTCTTAACAGGCTCTCAAAATCAATAAAAGAAAACTGCCACGAATGTAAATAGAAAGAAAAATGATTTTAAGCCGGAAACACGTGCACCGGTACGCATCTCGCATTCAAGTCTCGGTTTTAAAATAAACATAATATTTATCACACAAAAAGAAAATTCAATGTAATATATAAAGAAAAAAGAATTTTTACAGAAGAACAAATAACACTGCACTTCCTAATATCAATTATTTCTCGCGGCGCACTATATTTTTGTCGGACAAGAACACCACAAAAGGAAGTGTCGAAGCCGTTTACAAGTTAGCCAACTGCAAACGAACGAATGCAGGAAGGGAATCTAATGGGCTGGAGGGCACAACGACCACAGAACCTTCAGTGATGTCCAGCACTAGCTGTCACTTTGGCTCATCCTTAGGAAAATCGTTCTATATATGTATTACACGCGCAACTTTTCTTGAACGATGACTTCGCTTCCCCCTCCTTAGAGCAATAAACAGTTGAAGACCAAAGCTCGCAGCGAGCACTGATGACAACATTCCAAACACATCTTCATTGACGCATAAGAAAATATATTTTCTGTTGAAACCGAGAACTCCTGGTCGTATGTTTTCCAAACAGAATCTAAAGAAATGACCAAAGCAGATACAGATTCAGATCCATCGCAGGAGATACCTCGAACTTCTGGGAAAATCAATTTATTGAGAAAGTTGCGAAGGCTTGACTGATATTCCAGGTATTGTCAGTGCGTCATAAAATCTAATACCCCCACTCCACCCACATTTCTCCAAGCCATCGTTCAAGAAAAGTTGCAATTAATTTGTGAACAGTAAGGAAGCTTAATATTAAACGTTCTATGCTTGCTTGCCAGCTGAAAAACACTAGCGCTCCAGACGGTGGGTGACTAAAACTTTGTACTTTCCTAGTATACTTACGAGAGAAGACAATTGAACTACGGTAAGTCAAAAGTAGAAATATCTCCATTACACAATAAGTTTAAAATTTTCTGGGGCTGCACGATGAGAATGCAGACTGGTATTTTGAATCGGATTTTCTTAACAATGTAGGGAATAACAGCGTTCGTAATAAGACGTAACCTAGCACGATGAAACGATTACAACCTTTTTTTCAAGAATTTTTACCTGTCATATTTCCAACATTTTCTATTAATTCTTACCAGAGTTGAGGATTAATTTTAATTGCCTCATACACGAGGACCAGTTTATTACAGTTGGGAAAATGGAATATTTTCTGTTTATATGTGGCCATTTTGACATGCGTAAGCTGATCATAGAGACTCCTACAGGCATCTTGCTGTGCCCCAACACAACCGAAACTTTCAATGTCTTTCTAAAGATCCGAATCTACAGTTCTCCACCATCAATAATAATAAAATAATGATTATAATTATAATAATCATATATGCCTTGATCTCATCGGAAGGAATGAAATCGAATTTCATCGAAATTTAATAGAAAAAATCCATTTTTATCGAAAACTTCGAAACTTAAAAAGAATTTGGGAAATTTTGGACTACCAATAAAATTGCAAACTGTGGGACAAAAGGTAGTCTTACTTGAGACTTGACACATTGTTCCAAAGTTTTTATAGAAAGCTCAAGTGGGATTGGGTGAATTCTCATTTTATAAGAGCGGAATCTTGTTGTTTTAAGACAACAAAAAACTGATTCCTTTTGCCCAGTTTAACTGATAAATAAAGTCAATAATAATAATAATAATAATAATAATAATAATAATATAATAATAATAATAAAATTAGTAATAATAATCGTAGTATAACACGAATATTAATAGTAATGAATGAACAAAATTAAATTATGTAGTATTAATGAACAAAATTCTACATTTGTTTCCGATCGGTAGTACAGAAATTCACTTCGCAGATTCTTCCGAGAAAACAAGAGCGAAACATAATACGATGTGAAACAAGAAGAAACATACCTACGATTACATTTCTTACGTCGTTATCCTGCACAAAGATTTCTCTCGCGGAGATTACAGCGGGAGGGCCCGTCGCGCTGCCTGCCGGCAAGTAACGGAGTTAGTCCGCGACTCGCGCCGTCTCGCGCGAAGGTTTCTGCGAAGGTGGCTCCCCAACCCCTTTCCGTTTTTATTCGACAGGTGAACGCGTCTGCCGGCGGGAGCGGGGGCGGCAGGAAATTCGCAGAACGCCCTCTGTCGACACGTTCGCGCCGTTACGGCTGTTTTTGTTTTTATTTTCCTCGTTTCGTTCTGGAAGCGTGGCACCCTGAAGGGGAGGGGTGGGGGAGGGAAGTGAGGTCCGCTCGTCTTTCGATTTGTGATTTGCTACGTCGGAGGTGGAGAGGGGTCGGGTACGGAGAAGGCGATGGGTTGGGGAGAAGAGTTGGAAGTGCAGGAGGAGGATGAGGTGATGGAGTAAATAGAGAGGGTGGAGGAGGTGCAAGAGGAAGTGGAGGGGAGGAGCGGAAGAAAGTGGAGAAGGCGGTGGGGTTTGGAGAAGAGATGGAAGTGCAGGTGGAGAAGGGGCAAGAGTTGATAAAAGAAGTAGAGAGGATAGAGGAGGAGTGGAGGTGGAGGGTTTTGATTGATTTGATTGATTTTTTCGTGTTTCCGGGCGCGTCAACTGCTTCGGTCATTAGTCCTGTTAGTGTAGTGCATGTTTTTTTTCGCGGGAGATGGCAGTGATCTTCCTCCGCTGAATGACGAGATCCGGCGCCGACCTACCGTCAGCTAGCGGAGTTTCCTCCTAACCAGGACTCTCCTACCAGCGGGGCACCGCCGCAGCCGGGACAAGCTCTACGCTCTCGACCGGTCTCCCGGAATATGTGATAGTGTAGTGCATCTTAGTGTGTGTGTGTGTGTGTGTGTGTGTGTGTGTGTGTGTGTGTGTGTGTGCATGTGTGCAAGGGGTGAGGATAGGACCAGAAAGAGGAAAGAAGGATCGCGCGCGGTTCGAGGCCCGTTTGTTAGGTTACTGCTCCGGCATTCGCCTGGTGTTGATCGGAGGAACCACGGAAAACTACCGATCAGAGCAGCCGGCCGCGAGAATTCTTCTCCAGATAGCGACTGAATTTGAACTAGCAGAGAAGCTAGGGTCGAAAATCCTGCTTCCTGAATGAAATTTTCCTATAATCACAATTTAAAAAAAGTTCAAAAATGAAATAATAATGTCTGATATTTATAAGATAGAATTAAATTAATGCTGTTTCTTCTACTTTCATCGAGTAGATTATTCATTTTCCAAGGTGATCATGAAGTATTTCCTTCGTTTTTCATTGCATTTCACACATGGAGAGGCGTTTTTAAACTATTTTGAGTTAAAATTTACTAAATCAATATACATGGCAACTATGGAATTAAAGTTCATTACGCACAAATTTAATATAGAAAGTTACTAAACCAGCTTTAAAACATCAATGGTTTCTTGTTAATTTTTATTAATATTGTTTTAATTTAGAACATCGTTGTTTTATTGTCGATGTCGCATCATTCATTAACAGACCTTAGCATCGCCATCGCGATACCTAAAGAATGGGAGGTGATCCCAGAATAAATAGTGAAATAATTGAAGGAACATTTTATATATTTAAGAATTAATTCTACATCGGCTTCAGAACAATTTACATTTTCGGTATTGGAGCTCCCGATTGGATAATAATGCCCCCCCCTCTTCTTCCAGCTCATGACCTTGAAGTGCCACTCTGTTTAAATCGGATAAATGTAGATGGTGTCGAAAATTCTGCCGCTGTCGGGATTCGAATCCTAGGTTAGAGGCATTGCAGTGACATACGTTGGTGCCCTGGGGCACCCCAGCTGGTGTGAAGACCTGGAAGAAGAAAGAACTAAGAGTAATAAATAAAAGAATACACAAAGCGAGCTCTCCCAAACAATCCCAGTTTTCAAACCCTCGGGAGCAGTCACGTGCCTCGAATTGGCGGCGCGTGCGTTCGCACGTGGTGGGGGCGTGCCCACAGCACGTGGCGTGGTGTGGACAATCGGGTTAAAATTAGACCCCAGTTAGACGTCTCCGCAAGGGGATGCAAGCCCTCTGAATAAATCCAAACGGGCCACGCCCCCCACTCCCACTTGCGGAGCAAGATGGTTCTCATGAAAACGTACAGGGGATCTTCATTCCGGCTTCCATGTTTAACTTGGTGGCCTTGAATAACTAGTGGTGCTAAAACAGCACGTACTTTCTCGCTCGTATTTTCACGCCAAAAGGACTCAAAAGTGTATATGACCCCATTTCAAAAGCTATCTTTAAGAAACATATTTCATTAAGGGAAAATGTCTGTCTTCATAATTGTAGTAGGAGGAAGACGCGGAAACAAATTGAACTTTTGCAATTCTCAAAAAATCAGGGTTGTCAATAAACATAAGACCTCCACCATTCTCTTAAACGTCCTTCACACTAGCCAACAAAACATTTAATAAAAAACGTTGTAATCATCTTTTTGAAAATTTGAAAAATGTCACAGCGGCTTCATGTTCACCCTCCAAAATTAAAATATCGGTTTCAAATTCAAGGAGCCGTAACATAAGCCAGATCGATTGGGGAATATCAGTTTTGGAGAAAATCGGCTGAACAGTTTAGCAGCTACCGTTGTTCACAATCAGACGGAAGAACAGACGGTGTGCCGTCATTCAATTTTTCGTCGAAGAACTAAATGAAGACGTCAAAGAACTAAATGAAGACTTCGAAGAACTAAATGAAGACTTCGAAGAACTAAAAGAAGACTTCGAAGAACTAAAAGACGACTTCGAAGAACTAAATGAAGACTTCGAAGAACTAAATGAAGACTTCGAAGAACTAAATGAAGACTTCGAAGAACTAAATGAAGACTTCGAAGAACTAAATGAAGACTTCGAAGAACTAAATAAAGACTTCGAAGAACTAAATAAAGACTTCGAAGAACTAAATAAAGACTTCGAAGAACTAAATGAAGACTTCGAAGAACTAAATAAAGACTTCGAAGAACTAAAAGAAGACGAACTAAGAGAAGACGACAAACTAAGGGAAGACGACAAATAACTAAAAGAAGACGGCGGAGAACAAAAAGATGACGATGACGACGAAGAAGAAGGACAAAAAGATGATCCGACGACGAAGGAGAAGAAAAAAGATTATGACGACGACGAACAAGGCCAAAAATAATGACTAGGAAGAAGAATAGCAAAAACATGACGACGACGACCGAGATCAAAAAGATGATGACGAAGAATAAGAAGAACAAAAAGATGTTGACGAAGAAGAAGAACAACCAGATGACGACGCCGACGGGGAACAGAAAGATGAAGACGACGTGGAAGTCAAGGAAGATGAAGACGATGCCTGGGCTCCACCAGCCGCCGGCGCTACCTCCAGCCCGTCCCGGTAGCAGCCCCCGCGGGGCGCATTAGCATATGCAAAGGCGCAGCCTCATCAAGCGGGGCCCGCGCGCGCGCCGGCCTGGCTCGGCCTTTGTCTGCGGCCGGCATCCGGCACCGCCGCACCCACGGAGACCGCAGCGCCCGGCCGGCCACCTTGCCCCCCCCCCACCCGCAGCCTAATGCTCTAATCACGCCCGGATGCACCCGCCGCCGGACTCTGGCGCCACCGCCCCGCCCCCTCGCCTCGTGGGTTGTTACCGGCGGGCTCCTGGTCAGTCGTCACTGGGAGAGGTGCCACAAGGCATCGGCGGATGACACTGCAGTCCATCTGACCGGGAGGTCCTAGGGTTCCCCTCCCCACGGTGGCAGGATTTTCTATATTAACTCTACCGGGAGAGGTGGCTCAGGGCATCAACTGATGGCACTGCAGTGCCTCTGACCGGGAGGTCCTAGGGTTCCACTCCCCACGGTGGCAGCATTTTCTATATTCACTCTACCGGGAGAGATGGCTCAGGGCATCAACTGATGTCGCTGCAGTGCCTCTGACCGGGAGGTCCTAGGGTTCCACTCCCCACGGTGGCCGCATTTTCTATATTCACTCTACCGGGAGAGATGGCTCAGGGCATCAACGGATGTCACTGCAGCGCCTCTGACCGGGAGGTCCTAGGGTTCCACTCCCCACGGTGGCAGCATTTTCTATATTCACTCTACTGGGAGAGGTGGCTCAGGGCATCAACTGATGTCACTGCAGTGCCTCTGACCGGAGGTCCTAGGTTCCACTCCCTTCACGGTGGCAGCATTTTCTAAGTTCACCTACCGGGAGATGGCTCAGGGCATCAACTGATGTCGCTGCAGTGCCTCTGACCGGGAGGTCCTAGGGTTACACTCCCCATGGTGGCAGCATTTTCTATATTAACTCTACCGGGAGAGGTGGCTCAGGGCATCAACTGATGTCGCTGCAGTGCCTCTGACCGGGAGGTCCTAGGGTTCCACTCCCCACGGTGGCCGCATTTTCTATATTCACTCTACCGGGAGAGGTGACTCAGGGCATCAACGGATGTCACTGCAGCGCCTCTGACCGGGAGGTCCTAGGGTTCCACTCCCCACGGTGGCAGCATTTTCTATATTCACTCTACCGGGAGATGTGGCTCAGGGCATCAACTGATGTCGCTGCAGTGCCTCTGACCGGGAGGTCCTAGGGTTCCACTCCCCACGGTGGCAGCATTTTCTATATGAACTCTACCGGGAGAGGTGGCTCAGGGCATCAACTGATGTCGCTGCAGTGCCTCTGACCGGGAGGTCCTAGGGTTCCACTCCCCACGGTGGCAGCGTTTTCTATATTAACTCTACCGGGAGATGTGGCTCAGGGCATCAACTGATGTCGCTGCAGTGCCTCTGACCGGGAGGTCCTAGGGTTCCACTCCCCACGGTGGCAGCATTTTCTATATTCACTCTACCGGGAGAGGTGGCTCAGGGCATCAACTGATGTAACTGCAGCGCATCTGACCGGGAGGTTGTAGGGTTCCACTCTCGACGATGGCAGAATTTGCGACACTATCCGGATAACTTGGCCGAATTCAGGCCGCTGTCTGGAGGAGAATTCTAGCGGCCAGCTGCTCTGATCTGTAGTTTTCCGTGGTTTCTCCGATCAACACCAGGCGAATGCCGGACCAGTACCCTACCAAACGGGCCACGGACCGCGCGCGATCTTTCCTTTCTCTTCCTTGTCCTATCCTCTCCCCTTACACACACTCTTACACTAACATGCACTAGGCTACCACATATTCCGGGAGACCGGTCGGGAGCTTGGAGCTTGTCCCGGCTGGGGCGGTGCCCCGCTGGTGGGAGAGTCCTGGTTAGGGGGAACCCCCACTAGCCGACGGTAGGTCAGCGCCGGATCTCGTCATCCAGCGGGCGAAGATCACCATCGTCTCCCGAGAAAAAAATATGCACTACACTTACGGGACTAATGACCCAATCAGTTGACGCGCCCGGAATCACTAATCAACCAACCAACCAGCCATCCAACGGGGCAAGATCACCGCCACTACCCGAACTAAAAAAGCATGGACTACACTTACGAGACTAAACACCTTAGCCTGTTACGCGTACGGAATCACTAGAAATAAATCGATCACTCTTCTCCATGAAAAAATATAAACATGCTCAAAAGTTTTCATGCAGAAGTCGTAGTCTGGACTCTACATTTTCTGTACGTCCAATTTGCACGAAAACTGTACCGTTTATACCCATCCTTAAGGGGTATCTGCCTTAGAACAACTCTATCCCCTATACCGGACCCAGTATTTTCCCAAAAATATAAATTCCCCGATCGATCTGGCCAAACGAAAGAATCTGAGAATTTGAAGGAGATTTTTTAAATTTTTTAAAGAGTATTTATGAAGTTATTTAAAAAGTATTTACATGAAGCTTCAGATTCTATTATTTCCATTCAAACATTTTCAAAATGTAAAATATAAAAATGTCTCGAACTTTCTCTTTGAAAATTTTCTCAACTAGAGCGAACTGTACTTTTAGCCCTAACAGACGTTAAATTAATTTTGAATACTTTATTTTGTCTAATGTGTAAGGTAAGACTGAATGATACATCCACAAAATCACTTACAAGTATTAAAATCACAAACATGAATTTAATATACGTAAGAAAACAACGGCCGACCTGGATGGCCGAGGTGGCTAAGAGCGAGTACCGACTCAGCGCTTCGGTCCGAAGGGTCGCGGGTTCGAGTCCCGCCTTGAGCATGGCTGTTTGTCCCTTGACTTTGTGTGTGTGTTGTCGCGGAGGGCCTCGCGTTCTGCTGACCCCAGATCAGAGGAGTCCGCAAGTGTTAGTCTAATGTATGGTCGAATATGCGTCCCTTCGGGACGTAAAGGGCAACCGGCTGTCGGCTGGATACAAGCCCTAGGAAAAAAAAGAAGAAAACAACGTTTTTTGATGGATTGATTTTTTCGTGTTTCCAGGCGCGTCAACTGCTTTGGTCATTAGTCCCGTCAGTGTAGTGCATGTTTTCACGGGAGATGGTGATCTTCCCCCGCTGGATAGCGAGATCCGGCGCCGACCTACCGTCGGCTAGTGGCGTTTCCCCCTAACCAGGACTCTCCCACTAGCAGGGCACCGCCGCGGTCCGTGGCCCGTTTGTTAGGGTACTGCTCCTGCATTCGCCTAATGTTGATCGGAGAAACCACGGAAAACTGCCGACCAGAGCAGCCGACCGCTAGACTTCTCCTTCAGACAGCGACTGAATTCGACCTAGCTGAAAAGCTAGTGCCGAAAATCCTGCCGCCGTGGGGAGTGGGAACCTAGGACCTCCCGGTCAGAGGTGCTGCAGTGACATCAGTTGTTGCACTGGGCTACCGCTCCCGGTCCGGGTGATGATTTGTCAGAACTCACCGTATTGAAAACGAAGTGTAGGAGCTTGAGATCGGCGTAACAGGCTTGCCTCTAGAGCACACTTTGCCATTAAATGCTTTTATTTACACGTAACATATTTTACTAGAAAATAAACAAAACGTACAAAGAGAATAAAATTACAACTTAATGATGCAATTAATTAATACAATTGATTAATAAATATAATGTTTTTTTATATTGATCAATTTACAGAATGGCATATGGTTTGGAGAGCCCCTTATCTAAATTTCGTGTATCAATTCCCTAAATTGTCAGCTTAAAAAAGTACACAGAATAAGTTAATCATATTGACCGACTTTTTATTAAGTGCTACTGCTTCTTTCGAAGATTTCATGACGGGCCATGCCATGGTTTCCCCCCCCCCACCCGCGCACGCCAAGAGATTGACGATTTGTCGATCTCTGAAAGAATTCGTTGCCTCATATTAATTTTTAATTGACGGTTAATCTTCTGATAAGGAAAAGTATTAATAAAAACAAAATTTATTATTATGTTACCTATCTAATTCTAACTGTATCTGATGATAATGAAAAATGTGTTGAAACGGTGTACAATATATTAACATTGAATTTGTGATATGACTTTTCGGGATATTTTATCATTTTAAATTAAATTGTTTTAAAGTGTCTAAAATGAAATGCGATCATAAAAAGGAAACTAATTCATGTCCTTCATGGAAACAGGTTGTACAAAATACTAACACATTGAATTTGTGATGTAACTGTTTTGGGAATTTTAACCTTTCAAATTAAATAGTGATAAAGTGTCTGGCATAAAATGGGATCATAAAAAGGAAACTAATTCATCTTCTTCCCGTGGACGTTAAGTTCTACAAGATGCTGTCACAAAAAAAGAAACAAATTCATTTCCTTCGCGGAAACATTACGTTGTACAATATACAAACACATTGAGTTTGTGATATGACTTTTCGGAATATTTCATCCTTTTAAATTAAATAGTTATAAAGTGTCTAAAATAAAATGGGATCATAAAAAGCAATCTAATTCATGTCCTTCAAGGAAACGTTACCTTGTACAAGATACTAACACATTGAATTTGTGATATGACTTTTCGAGATATCTTATCCTGTTAAATTTAAATTAAATTGTCTAAAATAAAATGGGATCATCAAAAGGAAACTAATTAATGTCCTTCATGGAAACACGTTGTACAAAATACTAACACATTGAATTTGTAATGTGACTGTTTTGGGAATTTCAACCTTTTAAATTAAATAGTAATAAAGCGTCTAAAATAAAATGGGATCACAAAAAAGAAACTAATTCATTTCCTTCGCGAAAACGTTACGTTGTGCAAGATACTAACACATTGAATTTGTGACATTACTTTTCGAGATATCTTATCCTTTTAAATTTAAATTAAATTGCCTAAAATAAAATGGGATCATAAAAAGGAAACTAATTCATGTCCTTCATGGAAACACGTTGTACAAAATACTAACACACTGAATTTGTGATGTGACTGTTTTGGGAATTTCAACCTTTTAAATTAAATAGTAATAAAGTGTCTAAACTAAAATAGGATCATAAAAAGAAAACTAATTCATTCCTTCGCGAAAACGTTACTTTGTACATGATACTAACACATTAAATTTGTGACATGACTTTTCGAGATATCTTATCCTTTTAAATTTAAATTAAATTGCCTAAAATAAAATGGGATCTTAAAAAAGAAACTAATTTATGTCCTTCATGGAAACACGTTGTACAAAATACTAACACATTGAATTTGCGATGTGACTCTTTTGGGAATTTCAACCTTTTAAATTAAATAGTAAAAAAGTGTCTAAACTAAAATAGGATCATAAAAAGAAAACTAATTCATTTCCTTCGCGAAAACGTCACTTTGTACATGATACTAACACATTGAATTTGTGACATGACTTTTGGAGAGATCTTATCCTTTTAAATTTAAATTAAATTGTCTAAAATAAAATGGGATCATAAAAAGGAAACTAATTCATGTCCTTCATGTAAACACGTTGTACAAAATACTGACACACTGAATTTGTGATGTGACTGTTTTGGGAATTTCAACCTTTTAAATGAAATAGTAATAAAGCGTCTAAAATAAAATGGGATCACAAAAAAGAAACTAATTCATTTCCTTCGCGAAAACGTTATGTTGTGCAAGATACTAACACATTGAATTTGTGACATGACTTTTCGAGATATCTTATCCTTTTAAATTTAAATTAAATTGCCTAAAATAAAATAGGATTATAAAAAGGAAACTAATTCATGTCCTTCATGGAAACACGTTGTACAAAATACTAACACACTGAATTTGTGATGTGACTGTTTTGGGAATTTCAACCTTTTAAATTAAATAGTAATAAAGTGTCTATACTAAAATAGGATCATAAAAAGAAAACTAATTCATTTCCTTCGCGAAAACGTTACTTTGTACATGATACTAACACATTGAATTTGTGACACGACTTTTCGAGATATCTTATCCTTTTAAATTTAAATTAAATTGCCTAAAATAAAATGGGATCATAAAAAAGAAACTAATTTATGTCCTTCATGGAAACACGTTGTACAAAATACTAACACACTGAATTTGTGATGTGACTGTTTTGGGAATTTCAACCTTTTAAATGAAATAGTAATAAAGCGTCTAAAATAAAATGGGATCACAAGAAAGAAACTAATTCATTTCCTTCGCGAAAACGTTACGTTGTGCAAGATACTAACACATTGAATTTGTGACATGACTTTTCGAGATATCTTATCCTTTTAAATTTAAATTAAATTGCCTAAAATAAAATGGGATTATAAAAAGGAAACTAATTCATGTCCTTCATGGAAACACGTTGTACAAAATACTAACACACTGAATTTGTGATGTGACTGTTTTGGGAATTTCAACCTTTTAAATTAAATAGTAATAAAGTGTCTATACTAAAATAGGATCATAAAAAGAAAACTAATTCATTTCCTTCGCGAAAACGTTACGTTGTACAAGATACTAACACATTGAATTTGTGACATGACTTTTCGAGATATCTTATCCTTTTAAATTTAAATTAAATTGTCTAAAATAAAATGGGATCATATAAAGGAAACTAATTCATGTCTTTCATGGAAACACGTTGTACAAAATACTAACACACTGAATTTGTGATGTGACTGTTTTGGGAATTGCAACCTTTAAAATTAAATAGTAATAAAAAGTCTAAAATAAAATGGGATCATAAAAAAGGAAACTAATTCATGTTCTTCGCGGAAACGTTACGTTGTACAAGATACTAACTCATTGAATTTGTGATATGACTTTTCGAGATATTTTATCCTTTTAAATTAAATAGTAATAAAACGTCTAAAATGAAATGCGATCATAAAAAGAAAACTAATTCATGTCCTTCATGGATATCTGTGGTACAAAATACTAACACATTGAATTGGTGATATTACTTTTCGAGATATTTTATCCTTTTAAATTAAATAGTAATAAAGTGTCTAAAATAAAATAGGATCATAAAAAGGAAACTAATTCATGTCCTTCATGGAAACACGTTGTACAAAATACTAACACATTGAATTTGTGATGTGACTCTTTTGGGAATTTGCACCTTTTAAATGAAATAGTAATAAAGCGTCTAAAATAAAATGGGATCACAAGAAAGAAACTAATTCGTCTCCTTCGCGGAGACCAGCGTTCTCGCATCTCGCAAAACGAACGCTGCCTCGGGAAAGTTGGCAGCACCGGCGACAGCGCAGCCTCACAGAAGGATGGATCTCCCAGGCGCGTCGCGGCGCGGCACGGGCTCCCAGCGAAAAAGAAGGCGGCGACGGGGGCGGCGGAAGGAAGTGGCGGCGGCGGCGGCGGCGGAGAAAATAAAAAGAAAAGAGGAGCGACGGAACAACCACCAGCGCCTCTGCGAAGCGACGGGGAAGGGGCGGGGGAGGTGGAGGGGGAGACGCACAGCCCCGCGGCATCGAGAGCAGAGGAGGAGGAGGCTCTGAAATGCAGGCGGCCATGCTGGTTGTCGGGAGGGATGTGTATGTGGGGAGCCATGTTACAGAGGAGGAGTTCAAAAGACCCAGGTGACAGGTTCACAAAACTCGTACGTACAGTTTTCGTTGTCGTGTGGTTATTTACTGTGTTGCAATTTCTGATCATTAAACTTTCTTTCCTAGATTCGCTAAATCGTGTATTATGTATCGTGTATGTACTATTACTGTTATTATTATTATCTTCCTTTCTCACGGTGAATGATCTTGGGTTCCGGCAGTAAACGAAAATCCACACCAGGTTGCACCCAGCTTCCTAAGGTGTAGATTCGGTGATTTATTTGGTTCTACAACACCTTGCGCAAAATGTGCGCCGTACCATAGAGTACGATATTCTGAATTTCATAGTGCTTACTGCAGCCTGGGATCTTAGTCAAGTGCTTAGTAAGATCTTTAGGAATTGCGCCCAGAGCACCAATTATTACTGGCACAATCTCTGTTCTAACATTCTTCTTCTTCTTCTTCTTCTTCTTCTTCTTCTTATTATTATTATTATTATTATTATTATTATTATTATTATTATTATTATTATTATTATTATTATTATTATTTATCTTTCAACTATTAATACTTAAATTGTTGGGAAGGGATTCTGAAACTCAAGAAAGCGTGCGCAGATGATTTTCTTCCCCATACGTCACATACAGTTTTTGACTAAATAAATAAATACTACATTGACACATGACTATTTTCCTAAGTTGTATTTCTACAAATATTATATTCCATTCTACATTCATTCGTTCGTTTTGCATTCATTTTTTTGGTTTGTTTCACACCTTCACCGAAACAAATCCCCGTATTCGGCGTTGAAAATTGACACATGACTGTCTTGCCTTGTATTTTAGCAAAACTTTTGTCTTTACTCTTTTATTCATTCTTTCGATTACTTTCACGTAGCATCAGTATTCTCTGTTATATTGAAAGATACACTGAATCATATGTAGACGTAACTCTGCAGTCTGCTGTAGAAACTCTAATCGGAGGTTCTAGGGTTTCAGCCCAGACAGAAGGTCTCGAATTTTTTACTCTAGCTAAGAGTTGGGTTGAATTCAGCATTAGCCTTGCTATGTAATAATTTTTGTATTGCAGGAGGTGGCAATGTTCATTCCCCCAATGTATGGAGAGATCCAGCCCCGAGCTATTTGTCGACTAATTGGGAATTTCCACCTCCAGGTATCCGACGGCGGTGCACCACGCCAGCCAATCCGTATGGCTCTAAGCCCCAGACTGGTCTTTCTACCTCTGTAGTAGTATCGAGCGAGAAAGTGAATATACGAGTGAGTAAAAAGAAATGATAGGATAAGAAAGAGGAAGAAAAGATCGTGCGCGGTCCTTAGCCCGTTTGTTAAAGTACTCCTCCGACTTTCCCCTGGTGTTGACCGAAAAAAAACGGAAAACTACCAATCAGAGCTGCCGGCCGCCAGAACTCTCCTCCAGACAGCGGTTTATTTCGTCATAGCTAGAGAACGTATTTTGATAACCTAAAACATCGTAAAAAATGATCAAAAAAATTATCTTAAAATGTTTTTAAAGTGCCCTAAAAGCAAAGAAACAAGACGTAAAAAGTAATAAAAACCAGTTCAGAAGAACAACTCTAGCTATTGATTATGTTATTGATGTAATCGTGGCTTCTTCTTTTCGCTTAAGTGAACTCAGCTTACAAACTTTTGGTTTCGATTGTTCTTTACCAGGAAATCTCTCTAGTTATAGCGAAAACAGCCAAACAGATCATGGCGCTGATAGACATCACAGGAACTTTAGATCCCATACTCACAACGGCCGACATTACAATTCCTAAGCAAAGAAATCAAATTGACTTCTAAGGAATTCTGTGAAGAACATTTGTTGCATCTCGTAATTCTTCTTTGAAGAAAGTACCATTAAAATGATATTAAAAGCGTTTAAATCGGCGAAAAATGCTATAAAAATGACGGGAAATGGAAAAATGACCACTCAAACATCGTCCTGTGCGTTGATGATCACAGGTTGCTGCGCGTCTTTGCTGAAATTCTCCTGCCCGTCTCACGACTGGTATGGAAAGGCATTATTCCAAAAAGCTTCCACCAGTTTCCTGTGACATTCTAGGGCATTTCTTCCAAGGATAACAGAAGTCTTGATGTAGGAGCGTTGCTCCGAAGTGTTACATTAACTTCTCACGTCGGTATTCAGACAACTAATTTCACATTGTTCTCTGTGCTGATAGAGACAATCAAAGAACCATCTGTTGTTGTGAACACACACTAGTAGTACTGCATTTCTTTGATGCGACAAAAAAAGTATGTGCTCCGATAATATTTCTCTTAGAAAAAAAATAGTTACCATGACTTCTGCTCCAACTCTTGTATCTATTATTAGTCTGAAACTCGATGTTGATTGTTTGATTGATTTGTTCGCGTTACCGGGCGCGTCAACTGCTTCGGTCATTAGTCCCGTTAGTGTAGTGCATGTTTTTTCTCGGGAGATGGCGGCCATCTGTCCCCGCTGGATGGCGAGATCCGGCGCCGACCTACCGTCGGCTAGTGGGGTTTCCCCCTAATCAGGACTCTCCCACCAGCGGGGCACCGCCCCCGCCGGGACAAGCTCTAAGCTCCCGACCAGTCTCCCGAGATATGTGGTAGAGTAGTGCATGTTAGTGTAAGTGAGTGTGTGTAAGGGAAGAGGATAGGACAAGGAAGAGGAAGGACAGTTCGCGCGCGGTCCGTGGCCCGTTTGGTAAGGTACTGCTCCGGCATTCGCCTGGTGTTGATCGGAGAAACCACGGAAAACTACCGATCAGAGCAGCCGGCCGCTAGAATTCTCCTCCAGACAGCGACTGAATTCGACCTAGCTGAAAAGCTAGTGTCGAAAATCCTGCCGCCCTCAGGACTCGAACCTAGGGCCTCCCGGTTAGAGGCGCTGCAGTGACATCAGTTGATGCACTGAGCTACCGCTACCGGTGAAAATCGATGTAATGTGTATTAGTTCATTCACATAAAGTTCACGGTACTCGCTTGTTCCTCCCACGTGTCGTAATATCACTTCACACTCTGTATTAATACCCATCATTACATCATCGTTTCATTACATACTATTTTAACACGCAGTGGGAGAAAGATGTGTTAAAATTGCAAGATCCCCGATGTTTTGCACACGCTTCGTCATGATTTGCACACTTTTATTTAGAATGAAAAAATAACTGTTTTCGTACAAAAAAAGTTCGAGAAACCATGTTTTGCAGAGGAAGTGTTAAAATAATCATTTGCATATCAACTGATTTAAAAGTTTCTTTCACATATTCTTTGATTTGGACATTTCGAAGTTTAGAAATCGTAGGTACGTGGAGGTGGATTTCAGAAACTGTGACCCTATCAGGAACAAATTAATAGTTTTCCAGCATCGCACTATCCTACGCTGTGCATACCCTGAAAGAACATCCATTACTAGTGGCGGTATCTCAAAATACATTTTATGTCGAACCATTTACAAAGCTGCTAGATGTGTTGGAGAGCCTCTTCCCCAAATATTAAATAATTCGCAAATTGGCAGGTTTAATAACGAAAAAATAGGGGTTGAACTATTTCCGTAAATGAATTGTTTAATAGTGAAGAGTGAAGGGGCCTCTTGAATTTGGATGGGTGAGGAACAAGGCTCTCCTGCAATGGAGCAATGACGTAACGGGAGGCAGAATAAATAGGAGCTGTCGAGTCCCTTGCAGAGATTCATCTTTGACGCGGTGTCCGGGACTTGAACCCTGTACCCCAAGGAGAAAGTTTGTCGCTCCGCATCTGGGGACCTCCTGCACCCGAGATGGACAAAGGGTCGAGACACGCGAGAAAGAATAAATGGACAGGGGAAGCAGGATCGTAGCGGAAGCCACAGCTGCGCTCGCCTCCGCCTCTCTCGGCGACCGTCGTCACAGCCACCACCTCAGTCACTCCCAACTCCACCACCAACACGACCACCGATGTCCACGCACCTTCACTCGCAACTGTCACAAGCACCCGTCACCACTGTAGCCAACTCGTTGATTGATTGATTGAATTTTTCGTGTTTCCGGGCGCGTCAACTGCTTTGGTCATTAGTCCCGTTACTGTAGTGCGTGTTTTTTCTCGGGAGATGACGGTGATCTTTCCCCGCTTGATGGAGAGATCCGGCGCCGACTTACCGTCGGCTAGTGGGGATTCCCCCTAGCCAGGACTCTCCCACCAGCATGGCACCGCCACAGGCGGGACAAGCTCTAAGCTCCCGACCGGTCTCCCGGAATATGTGGTAGTGTAGTGCAGGTTAGTGTGAGTGTGTAAGGGGAGAGGATAGGACAAGGAAGAGGAAGGACAGATCGCGCGTGGTCCGTGGCCCGTTTGGTAGGGTACTGCTCCGGCATTCGCCAACTCGTCGACCGTCACCACAGCAAACGCTTCCGCTGTAACTGTCACAGCCACCGCCAACTTCTACCGTCCTCTATTGCCTCCGCCCCCACCACCACCACCACCACCACCACCACCACCACCACCACCACCACAACCACCACCACCACCACTACCACCATTACCACCGCCAACAGCAGCACCACGACCACTACCACCATTACCTCGATCACCACTGCCAGCAGCACCACTACCCCTACCTCCATCACCATCGCCAGCACCACCACCACCACCACTACCACCATTACCACCGCCACCACCGCCAGCAGCAGCACCACCATTACCACCACTACCACCATCACCACCGCCAGCACCACCACCACCACCACCAGCACCACCACCAGCAGCAGCAGCACCATCACAGCCGCCTCCGTCCCCGCCGCCGTCGTGGGGACCGCTATGATTCACGCGGCTCCATAACGAAGTTACTCGCGGCAGCGCCGACGCGGCGGGGCGGGCGGGCGGGCGAGCGAGGAGGCTGGCGACGGCGGGGGCGGGGGCGGCGCCGATGACGTGGGACCCCCTGGGGGCCCCGCCCTCCGCCGCCCGCGGGCGTGCCGGGCGATCGCCCTCGCCCGCTGCACGGGAGGCTGGCTGCTCCTCATGCGAGCGCCCAAAAACGCCTCGCGCCCGCTCCGGTTGAGGTGGAGGCGAAGGGCTAGTCATGGCAAGTTTTACCAAAATATCCATGTATCCATGTTTCGATAAGGGGATTTTCGATGTCGAGGAAAACATCGATGTTTTAATTATAGACTCATAAACTTGCAATTTTCCTATCCATTTTTAATTATAGTACGTACAAATATATTTTTTGTTATTTACGTTAGTAAACACGCATTTAGCCCCTTAGCAACCAACCATCTAAATACTGCTTTACGAGCGCGTCCATAGCAACGGTTGCTAAAATATTTTTAATGGACTCTCGATCATTTTAGCGGCCGTTGCTATGAACACTATGGACTCTCGGGTTTAGATTCTGCTTGCATTAGTAGAAAAAACATTCAACTGTCTGATCACAAACAAAGCATCCAGTACCACCAACCCTTGCTACAGAAAATCAAGAGTAATGACAATTCTAAATTCGCGAAAGTGATAAAAGTTTATTTTTAATAAGCGATAAACTAAAATAACAAAAAATAACAAAAATCATTGTATGTAATTCGTCCTCTATTAGTCTTTAAGGACTTAGCCGGAAGGTTAACTACTCGGCTTCGCTATCGCTCCGCCTCGCAGTTAACCTTCCGGCTGCGTCCTTAAAGACTCGTTTAGAGGACTCGTGACATAAATATCTATTATTGTTTGCTTACCAGCATGTTAGCAGTATGATAATCAAAAATATTGTCGAATGTCATATGTCATAGTATCCAATGTCAAGAAAAAATTAACAATAAAGAACATCGTGTTTGTCTATCGATTTTGTGTTTCACTGTCGATTCAAGCAATGACACGCCTAGCGATAACATATTTTCATAACACGAGCAGCTTCCAAACTTCCTCAGAGTGCACAGGCGAAATGTGCAGCGTGATAAAGGAGATGACGAAAAACAAAGATATTGTTGTGGATTGCTGCTACTCTGCAACGTGCTTAAACTCCTTTATTAAAAAAATATTTAAAAAAATAAATTAAAAAAAACATCGATGTTTTTGCAACAAAAAATCTATGTGAAGAAAACACCGAAAGCGGGATATCGATATTAATGTACCGATGTTTCTGGTGGAAAACATCGATGCTTGTTTGTCATCCCTACGCAGGGCAGTACTCGGCGCTGCTGTGCGTCTCATCGGGAGGTTCTAGGATTCAACTCCCGACTGTGGCAGGAGTTTCGACACTACCTAGATAACTTCGTCCAGTTCAGTCGCTCTCTGCAGCTCTCTTCTAGCGGTCGGCGACTCTAATCGTAGTTTTTCATGGTTTCTCCCCTCCACACCAGGCGAATGCCTGAGTAGTACCCAAAAAACGGGCCACGGACCGTGCAAGATGTATCCTTCCTCTTCCTTGTCCTTTTCTCACCCCTTACTTACACACACAACACACATACTCACATGCACCACACGACTACATAATCCGGGAGACCGGTCGAGAGCCTAGAGACCGGTAGCGGTAGCTCAGTGCATCAACTGATGTCACTGCAGCGCCTCTAACCGGGAGGTCCTAGGTTCGAGTCCTGAGGGCGGCAGGATTTTCGACACTAGCTTTCTAGCTAGGTCGAATTCAGTCGCTGTCTGGAGGAGAATTCTAGCGGCCGGCTGCTCTGATCGGTAGTTTTCCGTGGTTTCTCCGATCAACACCAGGCGAATGTCGGGGCAGTACCCTACCAAACGGGCCACGGACTGCGCGCGATCTGTCCTTCCTCTTCCTTGTCCTATCCTCTCCCCTTACACACACACACACACACTTACCCTAACATGCACTACACTACCACATATTCCGGGAGACCGGTCGGGAGCTTAGAGCTGGTCTCGGCTGGGGCGGTGCCCCGTTGGTGGGAGAGTCCTGATTAGGGGGAAACCCCACTAGCCGACGGTAGGTCGGCGCCGGATCTCGCCATAAAGCGGGGGAAGATCACCGCCATCTCCCGAGGAAAAAAGCATGCACTACACTAACGGGACTAATGACCGAAGCAGTTGACGCGCCCGGAAACACGAAAAAAACAAATCAAACCAAACCAATCGAGAGCCTAGAGCTTGTCCCGGTTGGTCCAGAGTCACGCTGATGATGCTAGGTGGTGGTACTGGAGATACTAGGTCAGGAAAAATTTCCGTTATCCGTCATTGGTCGGCGCCGAATGGGGTCATTCGGCGGGGGAAAATCACCGCCACCTCCCGCGAAAAATCATACACCACACTTACTGGTCTAATGACCTTAGCAGTTGACACTACCAGAATTGCGAATCAATGAATCGATGTAACCAAACATCAATGTTCAAAATTAGATTATAATATTAATCTACCAAAAATCATGGATGTGTTAATGCGGGTTTAGTTATCTCCAACATTATGTTCGCCCGCAACAAAATTTAATTTTTGACAGTGGCCGTAAATATTAATTTATGTTTAAAATTTAACTCGAAATAGTTATAAAACTCCTCTCTATGTGCAAAATACGCTTAAAGACGAAGGAAATGCTAGGACATCAGTTTCATCTCGAGCGAGGGATAATATGCTCGATGAAAGTGGTACCAACCGTCGCGAACAAAACATCGAGCACAAAACATGGATGTTAAATAAAAATTGTATACAATAAACGAATTTTTGAGACATGCACTTTTTTACAGAAATATCGTTTTGAAACAACTTTGATGTTGCATCCCTTGGTTGAGGCGAACAGGCCTTCGGTCGGACTTTGAAATGATTGATTGATTTTTTCGTGTTTCCGGGTGCGTCAACTGCTTTGGTCATTAGTCCCGTTAGTGTAGTGCATGTTTTCCCCTGGAGATGGCGGTGATCTTCCCCCGCTGGATGGCGAGATCCGGCGCCGACCTACCGTCGGCTAGTGGGGTTTCCCCCTAACCAGGACTCTCCCACCAGTTGAGCACCGCCCCAGCCGGGACAAGCTCTAAGCTCACGACCGGTCTCCCAGAATGTGGTACTGTAGTGTATGTTAGTGTATGTGTGAGTATGTAAGGGGAGAGGATAGGACAAGGAAGAGGAAGGACAGTCCGTGGCCCGTTTGTTAGGGTACTGCTCCGGCATTCGCCTGGTGTTGATCGGAGAAACCACAGAAAACTACCGATCAGAGCAGCCGGCCGCTAGAATTCTTCTCCAGACAGCAGCTGAATTCTACCTAGCTGAAAAGCTATTGTCGAAAATCCTGCCGCTGTGGGGAGTGGGAAACTTGGACCTCCCGGTCAGAGGCGTTGCAGTGACATCAGCTGATGCACTGAGCTACCGCTCCCGGTACTTTGAAATGTGCGCTACTGGTTTATCCCCTTCAGAACCGCGTATACTGTCTGCATCCCGCGGTCAACTTTTCTGAAGAGATTTCCCTACCTCCGAAAAACAGAATAGCCCGACTACACCTCACTGTATTTTCCTCCGTACTATGAGGAATGCTTTCTACGTTTAACGTGGTATGCTTAGAATCACATTGATCGATTATAATTGATCCACTTCTGTCCGGTTTCAAGAAATATTTGCATGTCCTTGTAGAGCACTGCCAACGTTGAAAACTAAGCTTAAAAGTTTGTGGAAACAAAACATGAAATCACCGTTTATAAGCTAATTTTTACCTCGCTCATTTAACATGCATAATTCCGAAGATTCTGCTACGTTCGCATATGTTCGAGGTTTTTTCTGGGCTGGTGCCAGTACTTCTACGTATCAATGCAAACTTAATTAAAATTTTAATTCCTTCCGAGTCACCGTATGAACGAAACGAGATGGAAGTGGGTTATGCCTTCTCAGGTTTATAGAGAATTTCGATATACAGAGGTTCGATATAACGAGGCCGACTGTAATACTACTGTGCTACGGAATATTTTTTTCTTTTCTGGAAAACAGGACGATCCCGTACTTTGCGTTGAACCAACATCGTAAGTAACGACAATAAGGAAGTTACATGTTCTGCAGTAGTAGTACTCTTCTTCAAAACGAAACAATTCAATTTTTTAGAAATAATTTATAGGGTGTACTGTGCATTTTTATTTGATAGAAAAAATAGTTACGTCTAAAAATTAGTTCGATAAGAAATCATTGTCAAAATCTTTTGAAACAATTTCCAAGGGACCAAAAAATAATTCGATTTATAGAGAATCTCGATATATAGAGGTTCGATATATGGAGGTCCGACTGTAATACTACAGTGCTACGGAATGTTTTCTTTTTTCTTTCTCCTCTGTAAAACGGGACGATAAGAAATCATTTTCGAAATCTTTTGAAACAGAATTTTCAAGGGTCCGAAAAATAATTCGATTTATAGAGAATTTCGATATATAGAGGTTCGATATATGAAGGTCCGACTGTAATACTACAGTGCTACGGAATGTTTTCTTTTTTTCTTTCTCCTCTGTAAAACGGGGCGAGCGCGTCGCCCACGCACCCGCCCGAAAGCGCGTCCGTTGGTCGCTGCCAGCGAGCGGAGCGGGCGGCGGCGGCGGCGTCAGTCGATACTGCAATATCGAGATCATTACCCGCATCGCCCCGGGGCCGGCTGCGCGCTGCTCGATGCGATGCACCGGGCGGGGGCGGGGGCGGGGCGGTGTGGGAGCAGCCTGCCACTACCGCCGCGGCTCGCTCGCGTTACGTATTCAAATTGAGCCCGGGGCGGTGGCGGCGGAGGCGGAGGCGGCGTGCGTGGGGGGTGAAAGCGGTGGGAAAGGGCTTGGGGAAAGGGAGGAAGAACGGCGGAGGAATGGTATAAAGCGGGAGGATGTCGGGGTCGGAGCGTTGGCGCTGGGAATGGTGGTTTGATGAGGGTGAGTGTAGGGGAGTTTAAGGGACGAGGTAGCCGAATTCTGCTCTTGTTGAACCGGGATGGTGCAAGTGCTGGAAAAGGATAAAGAATAGTGGATTAGTAGTATTAATAGATACGATGAAGGGACAGGATGAGGGACTAGTATTGGCGCTGTAAATGACGGTTTGATTAGGGTGAGTGTAGGGGAATTTAAGGGATGAGGTAGCGGAATTGTGCTCTTGTTGAAACGGGATGGTGCAAGTGCTGGAAAAGGATAAAGAATAATGGATTAGTGGCATTATTAGTGGCACGTATTAATACGTACGATGAAGAGACAGGGTGAGAGTCTAGTACTGGCGCAAGGAATGACGGTTTGATGAGGGTGAGTGTAGGGGAATTTAAGGGATGAGGTAGCGGAATTGTGCTCTTGTTGAAACGGGATGGTGGAAGTGCTGGAATAGGAAAAGGATGAAGAATAGTGGATGGTTTGCGTAAAGAGAGTATGAAGGAGACTATAAGGGAGATTAGAATTCGTTCTGGAAATGATTGTTAGATAAGGTTGAGTAAAGGGAAGTTTAAGAGACACGATAGTGGAATTGTGCTTTTGTTGATACGTGATGGTGAAACTGCTGGAAAAGGATAAGATAAAATATGTAGAATCGTGAAGGAGTAGTATCAAAGGGTAGTGTGTATGTGTATATGTGTGTGTGTATATATATATATATATATATATATATATATATATATATATATATATAGAGAGAGAGAGAGAGAGAGAGAGAGAGAGAGAGAGAGAGAATAACACGGATCGGAATAGTGTTGATATTCGTAGTGCCGGCAGTCGGTCGGTTAGAGGTTATTTTAATGCATGAGGTGGTGGAATTTTGGTGTTGTAAAAACGGGCTGTTGAAAGCGGTGAAGGATTCGGAAGAGGATGATGAAGTGCAAGGATACAATAATGATGAAAAATTAAGGATACTGAGCGGCAAAGTAGAGCTGGTGCTGGGAATGAAGACTGTATGAAGTTGAGTAGAGGAGAATTTAAGGAACGACGTAGTGAAATAATGCTCTTATTGAGGGAAGTGAACGCAAGGGTGGTGGATATGAAAAGAGAGTAGTGGTGATTACACTCTGGCTATTTGGTGGTAGTAACAGTTTTTGTAATGAAGTTTGGTCTCAAACGTAGATCTGGAATTGTTCTCTTATACACTCTCACCACCACATATATAGTGGTGAAGATGACGGAAAGGGTTTGGGAAAAAATGTAGGATCGTGGAAGATCAGTGTAAGAGTGATTGCTGGCAAATGAAAATCTGTGGAATTTGGAAAATAGCAAATGCAAAATTTTTAGTCACCGGGAGGTTTGTTTAGATCAGTGGTTGTACGAAACGTGTACGGCGTGCTAACTCTAAGAACCTGAGTTCGAATTCCAACACGGAAAAAAAATTTATGGTTGGAAACACTGCTTCAGGTTCATGTATCATATTGCCTAACCGTTACAAATAATGTGAGAGAGTATGTCCTGTTATAGCACAGTTAGTTACTTTCTCGTTCGTGGACGTAGAGTAGGTAATGTATGTAATGTCAGCATATACATTTATATGTCTCAATGGAATCAAAGCACATGTGTGTTCTGCGGAAAACATCATTTCTATCATATTTCCTTAATTTTAATCCACTTCCACTACAAAAATTGTTTAAATTTCTACATTTTGGTGACATATTTTCAAATATTAGTTAGATTTCATAATGAGATATATTTTCAAAGATTCGCATTCCTTAAAAATTTGCTAACATTTTATTTTAGGATAGGTTGAGTTCTCTTATTGTTCAGTGTAGTGCCCTTCATGTTCGTCATTATTACAATTTAATTCATATTCCTGTATTCAATTGCATTTTTTTCGGTGTCCTGTGGGGCATTTACAAAGTAGACAAAACAAATAAAAAACAATTCAGAAATAATCACTACTGATTTACCGAAAGTAAAAACACGAGTTCAATGTTCAATATAACATTTATAGTGTTTTTGTAGAAAGAACTATTCATAGTACCGTAATTCTACGAACACAAGAATAAAAATGACACCCCATCATTTTTCAAATAATATTCATTTTCGTTCCGATAGTTTTCAATAAATGCCTAGCACTGTTTTCTCAGAAAACATACCTTGGTGTTAATAATCTAACTGATTCCCTTTTAGAAGTCGGTGTACACTATTCCCACATGTAGATGAAGCCCTTTGTAACAAACATAAAATAATACGTATTTGATACCGCCTAAGTGAACTGAAATATAGGAAACGAGCGACTGTACGGGCTGAAAAGGGTTTTTGAAATTCGCCGTCCTGAGGTTGCCATTTCGTTCCGCTCGGCTCGGTTTTCGATGAGCAGAGATAAGCCTGGCTCTTCGGCGACGCAAAGCCCCCTGTATGCAAATGACTCGCTGCACAACACGCATTGTGTGGCAGCGATGCTCTCCTGTTACAACCACCTGCTCTCTTCGCCTGCGACTCTGTCATCACTAGTCGCAAATGGGTTGCCTCCGCAAATGAGCTCTCCTTTTGTTCCTAGTTTCTATTAACCTTCAGGGACATGAACTTTTATTTGCGTCTCTTGCCATTGTGTTATTTATCAGGTGTCAGATGATAATCATGTGTGTCCGTAAAACATATCAGATAATCACTAAATGATCACGTAACACTTGTTTAGTCGCAGTGTAAATCCTCGTTTATTTCGTTGTTGCTAAAATATTAATACTGCGATTTCCAAATATTAACTATCATATTATAGTGTACATTTTAAAGAAATAAACTAATTATTGGTGAAAATGTTATTTCATTGAGGTTTACATTTAACAAAATGCATCGATTTTTTTCGGCTTTTTTATAACCATCTCATTAAAACAATGATTTTCTCCCCCATACGTCACATACAGTTTTTACTAAATAAATAAATAATATTATTTTCAAAACCAGGCACATCCAAGTACCAAAGCATTC
This sequence comes from Teleogryllus occipitalis, assembly GCA_011170035.1. Lineage (NCBI taxonomy): Eukaryota > Metazoa > Arthropoda > Insecta > Orthoptera > Gryllidae > Teleogryllus > Teleogryllus occipitalis. The sequence continues at coordinate 101,346 of BLKR01003252.1, read as the reverse complement.
TGATTTAAAGCTGGAGAAAAATGGTGTGTCTTGTTACTATATGCAAACTTCCATGGCTGATTAAAGTGAGATGTGACCTATGTTGCAATTTGATGATTATGAAGCCTAAATCAAATTGTAACAATACCACCCTCATGATTTAAAACAGATCTAGTTTCATTGAAATCTCTGCAATTTCGAAAATTGCAAGAGTTAAATTTTTTTTCGGTTTCTTCCTTTAATTCAAGAAATTGAAGGTAAAGATTTTTCCAATACAATAACCGTTTTCAAAGACATCTTTAAATAAGGCCATAATCAATTTTTAGAAAATATAAGTAATTTTCTATTAATTTTGCGTACAATAAAGATTTTTTTTTAATTTACTCAAAAGTTGCTCCAATTTTTTTCTGACATTTTGAATCAACAGAGCTAAATGCTCTGAACAACAATACATAATAGTTATTTTGATGCAACCTTTTAAATTTTCAATAATGACCCAAAAGTATGTTCAAATTGTATGATGGAACGCAAGCGTCATAAATAATGCGAGAACGTAGTGCCGTGTAAATTAGTATGTTCGTTAGATCGGCCACTGTGAAGGACCTCCAAAAAATACTTTAAATGGAAGTGAAATCTCTGTTCGTCAAGATAGTAAGAAACACGTTTTCCTTTATCGGCCTAATTTTTAATTAAATAAGTTTGAATTAGTACAAGCGCATGTGGAAAAACTTTCGCGGGCATAGGTTTTTTTTTAAGTTATTGAAAAAGTTATACGGTGAAAGTTGCTTTTTCTTTTATTCAATACACAATACATTTTTTGATGAATCAGATGATATAAAATCTAATGCACTTCACCGCGCATTCTCAGAAGTAATTCGTAAAAAATTACCACCGGAAGTAATGGATCTTGGCCAAAGAGCTATGCTGTACAAATCATCGTATTATCACCACTTTTTCCCTTGGGGTACGAGAGAAAACCGGTCTAACGTAAAATTTTGTAACACCCAACCCACAAACTTTTTGACGATAATTCACTTTCAATGTAAACAATGTGGACTAATATTCAACGCAGAAAGAAAGAAAGAAACGTACAGGCGCCGAAGTCAATCTATTGTATTTTAGGAATTGCCAACTTATGAAAATGAAAAATCATGTGCGAGACTAAATTTATTAGTAAGTATTGTTTCTCTAGAGCAACTATTCAATACTTCTCTTTTAAGTATTTACAAATAATTATTTGAATGCTCTGTTCAAGTTTACAAGTGGCCATTATTAATCTACAGATGTAAGAAATGGTTGACTGTTTGACTAGAGACTGTCACAAACATACCACATAAATTATAATATAATAATATTTATTTCCTACTAGAGATCTTTCTCTCGGCGGGCGTGTTTTTACAGAACACATTAAACGAAGACAAACACAAGTTAAGAAAACATATTATTGGTATACGTACTATTTACTAAGAAAACATACACCACACATGAATATTGGCATCACTTGCAATTCCCTAGACGATTCCGGAATAAACGCACACTAGAAGGAAAAGTCTTCAGAACTACAGCAGATTGTTCCAGTCAGTTATTGTCCGTTTGGTAAAAGAGTATTTAGCTACGTCGGTTTTTTCATTCCTGTATTTAATTTTACATGGTTGATCCCCTCTTCCAAAATATTGAGGATACCCTATCCCAGATAGAATGTCTCTTAATGCCTTACATCCAGTGTACACTTTGAAAATATTTATAAACCTACCTCTTTCGACGTTTGTCTGCGAGTTCCCACATCTGAGCGTGTTCATTATTTTTTCCTACAAGTTTTATCGCTTAATAGTCTTAAGTAAGTTTAATCACTTATTAAGAGAAGCGGAAGATGAAGAAACAGAACAAGAAGATAAATGAGACGAAAAAAATAACAGAGGTGGAAGAGAAATGATGCCCACATAAGAAAGGAAAGGGAATGGAAAGGAGAAGAAAAAGACCATATTACAGATGGCCGAGGTCGCCCATTCGAAAGCGACTACCCGGGCTCCAAGAGTCGCGACTTTGAATCCCACCTTGGGCTGTTTGACTGAATTGAATTGATGCTTTATTTTACGTGGCGAGACTCAGGGCATGAGGCCTGCTCTTCCGTCTGACCACGCACATTTCGCTACGCTCCTTTCACCTACTAGGGAAGAAAGAAGGTATTCTTGGACGACGAAACAGGCCATTTGAATTTAGCTGAGAGGCTTCATTTAGGCTTGAGTATCTATTACTCGCAGTAAATCTAACATGGGACAGCCGGCTTTACTTCCCCTCAGAAGAAGAAGGATTTTTTCGCCCTATTCACCTAATCCACGGCTTCGATCGGGTTTGAACCCGCGAACCTGGGTATAATAGTCCGATAGGCTAATCTGTACACCAACGCTAGAACAATAGCGGGCTGGAATAATTTAGCTGCGACAGTCTTGGAACCATTTCCTCTAGGTGTTCAAAGTTTTAAAAGTAAATCCACTTATGACATTTGTAAACTTTATTAATTTAGCAAGTTAGGCTTATTGTAACAGGTATTTTATTATTATTATTATTATTATTATTATTATTATTATTATTATTATTATTATTATTATTATTATTATTATTATTATTATTACTGTTGTTATTATTGTTATTTTTACTGTTATTGTTATTATTATTGCGATAATTACTACCAAATGTGCTTTATTAAATAAATAATTATATATAAAGTAGTATTGTATTGAAGTGTGGTGACGTGTTGTGAAATGTAGTGCAATAGATAAGTAGAAAGAGAAGTGAGGCGCAAATGTGAAGTGAAGTGCAGTGTAATTAAAAAAGTCGTGTATTTAATCGTTTAAAATGATTGTGCAGGTCAGCCATAAAATGTAGAGTTATCCTATTATTGTTATTATTATTGATTGATTTTTTTCGTGTTTCCGGGCGCGTCAACTGCTTTGATCATTAGTCCCGTTAGTGCAGTGCATGTTTTTTCTCGTGAGATGGCTGTGATCTTCCCCCGCTGGATGGCGAGATCTGGCGCCGACCTACGGTCGGCTAGTGGGGTATACCCCTAACCAGGACTCTCCCACCAGCGCGGCACCGCCCCTGTTATTATTAATTTATTCCTATCATATTATTGTTATTACGGTAATTTGTAAATCGTAGTGTTCTGACACAAGATTGTAAAAACCTACCTGCAGAGATAATAAATATCTATCGCCGTCGCGCATTATCGCTCTCTTTTGGCTTTAAGTTGGCGCCTCTTTTTACGAATCCTTCCAAACTACGTGTGCGCGTCGGTTTGGTTACAATCCTTTTGTAAACCTCCGCTCCGCCATTCGCCCATTTAAGCCGCAGCCGTCCTGAAAGGCGCCTGTCCTTTTGTGCCGGCGGGCGAGGGACGGGCAGCAAATGAGCGGTTTTGCATTGCTACCTCCAAGGGCCGGAATACATTAGCGCAAACAAGTGCGCTGCAGCGAGCGGCCCTTAGGGCGTGGCTCTGTGTGTGCGGCGTGCGCCCGCACGGCGGGTTTGATCAAAATCGAGTCGGTAGCATTGATTAAGCACTAAACGTAAAAGGGTTAGTTTTGCAGATGGTCGGGAAAGCCCCGCTGCGGTCGCGATCACGTGACTGCCAGCCGCCGCCGCGGGACGCACGTAGGAAGAGTGCGAGTGAACGTCATGAGGTTCGCAGGCGGCTTTGGTCTTTGTTATGCCGCTTAACCTACGGGCGGTTTTTGCGTGTGAAAGGTCGTAATGAATATTAAGTGGGAAATTGCGTAGAACTGAGATATATGCATTTATACATATGCGATTTTCCTCTGATATTTGGGCAATTTGACCGGTAAAGGTGGCTCAGGGCATCAACCGATGTCAGTGCAGGGCTTGAAACGTTGGACGGTGGAAGGATTTTCGGCTCTAGTTACACAGCGAGGTCGAATTCAGTCGCTGCCTGGAGGAGAATTCTAGCGGCCGGCTGCTCTGATCGGTAAAGTCGTAGGCTTCCGCGGCCAGAGTCATGTAAATGATCTTGGCTGTCCCGGTGACGCCGCGTCGAAGGCTGTGTTGCAACACAGCCTTCGACGCGGCGTCACCTGGACAGCCAAGATCAATTGCTCTGATCGGTAGTTTTCCGTGGTTTCTCCGATCAACACCAGGCGAATGCCGGAGCAGTACTCTAACAAACGGGCCACGGTCCGCGGGCGATCTTTTCTTCCTTTTCCTTGTCCTACCCTCTCCCCTTACACACGCACACTTACACTAACATACACTACACTACCACATATTCCGGGAGACCGGTAGGAGGCTTAGTGCTTGTCCCGATTGGAGTAGTGCCCCGCTGGTGGGAGATACCTGGTTGAGGGAAATCCTCTCAAGCCGATGTATGTCGGCGCCAGAACTCGTCATCCAGCAGGGGAAGATCACCGCCATATCACGCGATGGAATCATGCACTATACTTACGGGACTAATGACTAATAATCAGTTGACGCCTGGAATCACTTCAATCATTTAGGCAACCGAGGAAGTAGAAATGTTCCGCGAATCCATGAAATCTTTAGTGCGTCGTAACTTGACCTTATTAAAATATCTTTTTTTAAAGCAGAGTGTTTGTTTTTTTTAGGGGGAAAACGTCATCAATATTGTAGTTTTGCGACTTTAATTTGTGATGTTTTAAGTTCGAAAATGCTGAGTGTATCGAAAATAGGAACTTCGCCGTTTTTATAATCGTGCATTGCTCTATTCCAGAAAACATTTGAAAGAGAAATTTGGAGCAGTTTTTTAGAAAATAATAATTTTAAAAACAGTCTACAATTCACGTACAATGATGCGAAAAATTCTTATCTTTTCAAAACTTTTAAGAAGACTGTGTTTAAAGATCTACCTAAAACAAGGATTTATATCAGAAATAATGCCATTAGTGAATGTTTTTAGTCATTGTCCCTACGAGTGCTACGGTGTTATGCCGCTGATCCATTGGTGATTTTTGTATGTAAAAGGTCGTATGAAAAGATTATGTGAATATTTTTACACCAAACTTCATCAAATTTATAACAAACAGACATCCATAATTGCTTTTTACCGCTGTTCACTCCTAATTTTTGCACATCCATTCCTTGATATATCTCATTTGTGTTGCTTACTTATGAATGTTTTAGCCATTAAATTAGACGACGCCTTCTGCATATTATTAAAAAGGCTTTACATGAGAATGTTGTTAAACATTTCTTCAATATGTATATTTAATTTATTCCTTTGTTTTTCATTACATAAAATGTAATGTTTATTGTCAACCGCTTGTCAAATGCTTTTGAAAAGGCACATGCCAAATGTGCGAAACGTTAAGAAGCAATAAATGTCTATGAATTATACGTCTTATTTCCTGGTATCATCGTAGATTGATCCTATTTGGTCCAATAAATTTGAAAAAAAAACTACATATATATTTTTATTATTATTATTATTATTATTATTATTATTATTATTATTATTATTATTATTATTATTATTATTATTATTAATTAACACAGCGCTGCAACTGCAAATGAGCCTTGATCTAACACCCTGGAATCCCACTACCGCCGCAGGAGTGGAACGAGTAGATAGAAATAAAAGAAAGTTGCGTGAAATGATCAGTCAGTGCCAAGATGTTTTTTTTTATTTCGAAAAGCTTAAATGTCGAAATTCGGCCCATCTCTCTCTCTCTCTCATCGGCCAAGGACAAAGCCAGGTCCAACGTCTCACAGACAGGCGCGCCGCGGCGTGGAGGAAGCGGTAAATAAGGAGGAGGAGGAGGAGGAGGAAGAGGAAAGAACATCAAAGGCCGCAAGCTGCTCGCTGTCGGCGGCGCAGCGCTTCAAAGACGCTGATGCCTCGTCCACGCCCCTCCCTCCACTTGGCCCTCGCCCCCTCCACTCCCCCACCACGCCACGCCCGCCGTTTCTCGCAATCCACTTCATCCCCCTCTTCTTTCCTGCCACTCCCCTTTCTCTTCTGCCCGTTCCGTTTCTATGAACCTGTCATCTCGTTCTCTTTCCACCTATTATATGCCACCGGGAGCGGTAGCTCAGTGCATCAACTGATGTCACTGCAACGTTTCTCACTGGGAGGTCCTAGGTTACACTCCCCACGGCGGCAGGGTTTTCGACACTAGCTTTTCAGCAAGGTCGAATTCAGTCGCTGTCTGGAGGAGAATTCTGGCGGCCGGTTGCTCTGATCGGTAGTTTTCCGTGGTTTCTCCGATCAACACCAGGCGAATGCCGGAGCAGTACCCTAACAAACAGGCCACGGACCGCGCGCAATCTTTCCTTCCTGTTCCTTGTTCTATCCTCTCCCCTTACACACTCACACTTACACTAACATGCACTACACTACTTCCATATTCGGGAGCTTAGAGCTTATCCCGGCTGGGGCAGTGCCCCGCTGGTGGGAGAGTCCTGGTTACGGGGAAAACCCGCTAGTCGACTGTAGGTCGGCGCCGGATCTCGCCATCCAGCGGGGGAAGATTATCTCTATCTCCCGAGAAAAAGCATGCACTACACTTACGAGAGTAATGACTAAAGCAGTTGACGCGCCCGGAAACACGAAAAAATCAATCAATCAAAACGCATTATATGCCCTTTCTTTCTCTTAACTCATCTTGCCTCTTGTATCCCTTTCCATTCCATTTCTGACTTTCCCTCAATCATCCTCCCCTCTTTTTCCCGTCCCATTCCATCCACTGCCTTACTATCAACCCTTCCTCTTCCCTCACCTCTCCATACCATTCATTTCCTTTCCGTGAATTATCTTCCCATCTTCTTCGCTTCCCCTTTCCATGAACTATCTTCCTCACTTCTTCCCTCCTTTCCCCTTTCCATTTCATTCTATCCCTTTCTCTCAACCCATTCTCCTTTCCTCTTCCCTCCCCTTTGCCTTTCGATTCCACTCCTTTTCCATCAACCATACTCCCCTTGTCTCCTCATATTTTCGTCTCTCCATTCTATCCTCTTCCTTTTTCTCAACCCATCCTCCTCTCCTCTTTCCGCCTCGTCCCCTCTCTATTCCATCCCTCCCTTTCCATTAACTATCGTCCACTCTTTCCATCACTTCGCCTCAGAATTTCACTTTCTTTCTCTCAGCCCATCCTCCTCTTCTTTTCCTTCCACCTTTGTCCTTCCTTTTCCAGTTCCGTTCGCATTTCCTTCACCTCATCCTCGCCTCTCTTTCCATTCATCTGACCCTCCGCCTACTCCCCTCAACCCAACATCAAACCACTTTTCTCTTCTTTAAATCCATCTATCCTTTCCAGTCCTCTTCCTTCCTCACTCCTTCTACTCGTCTATCGATAGAGAAAAGAATTATACCTCCTTAGTCTATGATCTATCTCTATTTCCCTCAAACCCTTTCTTCCTTCCTCTCCTCTTCCCTCCCCAATTTCTCCCTCATCTTTCGCCGATAGAAGCGTCATTCTACGTTCTATATTTCTTGTTCATTTGCCGTATTCCTTGTTTCCCTTTTAACATTGGCTTCTCTGCCTCACGCGTATATCCGTTTTCTATTCATATATCCTTCTGCTCTACTCCCATTCGTATTTCCTTCATTTTCGTCAGTTCTTCTCTCGCGGCGATCTTCAATTCGTCCCCGCAGTTCAATCTCCTTGTCATTTAAACCTGTGTGAAAGAAATCTTCTATTTCATTGCATATGTCATCTTCTATTTTCATTCTCTGACATTAGTTTCCTCTGAGTCAAATTTACAACTCCCCCATCTCTGTTTTCGCTCTCATCAAATTTATCGCATATCAATGAATCCTCCATTTCAATTTTCTCTTTCAACTTTCGTTTTCCTTTCTTTCTGTTTCACCCTCACATTGTTACTTTTGCGCTCCACTTTTCTCAACTCTCACCCCTCTTCTTTACTTCTCCTTCTCACCTGTAACTTTCGTTATTCCTTCCCTCCCACTCACATTCCTACTTTCCACAATTACCTTTTCTTACCCCTCTTCTTCACTTTCGTTATTCCTTCCTTCCCACTCACATTCGTACTTTCCACAATCACCTCCTCTCACCCCTCTTCTTCACTTCTATTTCTCGGCTGTAACTTTCGTTATTCCTACCCTCCCACTCACATTCCTACTTTCCACAATCACCTTCTCTCACCCCTCTTCTTCACTTTCGTTATTCCCTCCTTCCCACTCACATTCGTTCTTTCCACAATCATCTTCTCTCACCCCTCTTCTTCACTTTCGCTATTCCTTCCCTCCCACTCACAGTCGTACTTTCCTCAATCACCTCCTCTCACCCCTCTTCTTCACTTTCGTTATTCCTTCCCTCCCACTCACAGTCGTACTTTCCACAATCGCCTCCCAACACACACAATCTATCCATTTTCGTCTTGCCTCCTCTGTTTGCTTTTTCTCCACATTAATTTCCGCCCCGCGCATTTCCCTCTTTTTTCCATTTCCATCCCTTCGTCCTCCCCTCGCCGTGCTCTCCCGGGTCGCCGCCTAAACGCCGCATCCCCCTCGGACTTCTTATTCCTCCCCCAAAAATAATTAACAACTCCAGTGTCGCTTTAAAGTGGGAGTCGACGTGTAATTCCCCGCCGTCGCAGCCGCCGCCCCCGCCCCCGCCCCCGCCCCGGCTCTCCTGGACGCGCGCACGGCTCGGAGATTGACTCCGCCCCCGCCCCCGCCCCCACCTGCGCCTTTGCCTTCCAATCCTGCGGCGGGGACTAGGGGAGGGCGACGGGGGCACGGGGAAGAGCGGTGGAGGAAACGGCGGCGGGGGCGAGGGTGGCGGAGGCCAGAGCGGCGGGGGCAAGGACGGAGGTGGCGAGGGTGAGGGCGGTGGTAGACGCGAGGGCGGCGGGGGCAAGGATGGCGGGCGGGAAGCGAAAGCGGGGGTAGGGCTGTGAGAGCGAGAATGTCGTCGTGCGATGGTTGGCTGGTTGTTTGTAGATTGATTGATTGATTTTTTCGTGTTTCCGAACGCGTCAACTGCTTCGGCCTTTAGTCCCGTTAGTGTAGTGCATGTTTTTTTCTCGGGAGATGGCGGTGATCTTCCCCCGCTGGATGGCGAGATCCGGCGCCGACCTACCTTCGGATAGCGAGGTTTCCCAGTAATCAGGACTCTCCCACCAGCGGGACTCCGCCCCAGCCGGGACAAGCTCCCGACCGGTCTCCCGGAATATGTGGTAGTGTAGTGCATGTTAGTGTAAGTGTGTGTGTGTGTGTGTGTGTGTGTGTGTGTGTGTGTAAGGGGAGAGGATAGGACAAGGAAGAGTAAGGAAGGATCGCGCGCGGTCCGTGGCCCGTTTGTTAGGGTACTGTTCCGGCATTCGCCAGGTGTTGATGGGAGAAACCACGGAAAACTACCGATCAGAGCAGCCGACAGCTAGAATTCTCCTCCAGACAGCGACTGAATTCGACCTAGCTGAAAAGCTAGTGTCGAAAATCCTGCCGCCGTGGGGAGTGAGAACCTATGACCTCCCGGTCAGAGGCGCTGCAGACATCTCTTGATGCACTGAGCTACCGCTCCCGGTCTGGTTGTTGGTGATTCCGGGCGCGTCAACGGCTGAGGATAATAGTCTCGTAAGTGTAGTGCGGTAGTGAGGTGGCGTTGGTTTTACCCTGCTGGATGGTGAGATTTGGCGCCGACTTACCGTCTATTAGCGGAGTTTTCGTCAGGAGGTATCTCCCACTAGCGAGGCGCCGCCTCAGCCGGGACAAGCTCTAAGCCCCCGACAGGTCTCCTGCCAAGTGTCGGCGGGGTGGATGGCGGTGGCAGGGGCGGGGCGGGGGAGGCGTGGTGGGGATGATGGTGGCGTGAGGGGACGGCAGCAAGGGCGGCAGTGACGGAGGAGGGGACGTGGGTGTAGGCGAGGGCGGCGGAGACGGCAGAGGGATGTAGTTGGTGTGAGTGTAGACGAGGGCGAAGGGGTGTAGTGGGTGTGGGTGTAGGTGAGGGCAACGGAGACGGTGGAGGAGTGTAATGGGTGAGGGAGAAGGCGCTGGTGGAGGGGTGTAGTAGGTGTGGGTGTAGATGAGGGCAGCGAAGACGTTGGAGGGGTGTAGTGGGTGTGGGTGTAGGCGTGGGCGCTGGTGACGGCGGAGGGGGCGTGGGTTTAGGCAATGGGGCGACGGAGAGGGCAGAGGGAGTGAGGGAGGCGGAGTGGGCGGGTCGACAGGAAGGGGCGGAGTACAGTGGAGGCGGCAGCAAGGCCAGCGGTGAGGACGGGAGGTGGTGGTTGCAGTAAAGGTGGGAGTAGGTTGGTGCAGAAAGCGGGGAGTCGGAAGCGGGATCGAGGGCAGGTGATACGGGACGCCGGGAATTGATGGATTTTTCCACCACATAAACTACTATGGTCATTAGAACTGTTGGTGTCGTGAATTACTTTATTCTCATTGGTAGAGGTTTTCCTCCCCTATTTATAATAATAATAATAATAATAATAATAATAATAATAATATATTATATTATATTATATTATATTATATTATATTATATTATATTATATTATATTATATTATATTATATTATATTATATTATATATTATAATATTACGTATATACACATTTTCTATTATACACAATACATTTTCTGAAATATAACATATACAATAGTGTCTTTTTGGCATTTTAGAGCCGGATTATTGTTAGTTTCGCCAACGAGCGTTGTTGCCAGGCCTGGGCTCTGTTTTAATTTATTATCCACGCCTGAGGTAAGGCAGACATGTGGCGAGCATGTCCTGTTACCATCACCATTTATACCTTAACTTGTCTGCTTGAACTTTTCTTTCGTCACACAGCTGTACAAGCTGAGACGGTTGAAATGGGAAACTACAGTTCTGTTTTTGCCCCGATCGGGAATCGAACCCGGGATCGCGCCACTACGCTGTCCGTGTCCCGTAACTTGCATTTCAGCGTCTGTACAAAAATGTTGTTTTTCCTTGAAAATCGTACTTTAGGTCACTTCGTTCCAATTCCGCTGTCCGGTTACTTCCGTGCCTTGACACTCGACTTGCCACGACTTTTACTCCCAACGGAACGTTTTCAATACACGATATTCCCACTCATTTCTCTTTTCTTTCTTTCTTTCTTTCTTTCTTTCTTTCTTTCTTTCTTTCTTTCTTTCTTTCTTTCTTTCTTTCTTTCTTTCTTTCTTTCTTTCTTTCTTTCTTTCTTTCTTTTTTCTTTCTTTCTTTCTTTCTTTCTTTCTTTCTTTCTTTCTTTCTTTCTTTCTTTCTTTCTTTCTTTCTTTCTTTCTTTCTGTCTTTCTTTCTGTCTTTCTTTCTTTCGTAATTCGTATCTACCCGGCTCCAACACATGTCCCACTAGTCACTTTCCCTCACCGTCAATTCATTCCCCGCCATAATCCTTACCTTACTTATTTTTCAAATGCTTTGCCTCCTTCTGTTATATGTAAACGATATGCCCTCGGAAGAACAGTTCTGTTTGCCGTTGATACCAGTTGTGGTAGGAGTAGTGCTGAGGGTGAGTTACTATATTGTTGGCAATGCTGAAAAATCGAATCTGCAGTTCGTTTATCGATGCAATTAGTTTTTCTATAACTCGGGATCGAATTGTATGGTATTTGGTGTGGGATGGTATTCTGTTAGTCAAGAAAACGTGCACAGATAATCTTCTCCCCTAGACGTCATACACAGTTTTAACTTTTTTTTTTACGAAATAAAAAAATAAAATACCCCTCCATTACTTCCACCTCTATGTCTCCATTCCGCTTTTCCCAGGCTTCAAAGACTCTTCTAATCACTTCTCATACACCGCACAGGCTGAGATGGCTCAGGAAGTCCACTGCAGTACCTCAACAAGAGGTCCTAGATTTTGCGTCCCGTCAATGGCAGGATTTTCGACACTCCCTTGTCAGCTAGGTCGAATTCAGTCGCTGTCTGTAGGGCAATTCTAGCGGCCGGCTGGTCCGATCGGTAGGAAGATTTCCGTGGTTTCTCGGATCAACACCCGGACAATGCTGGAGCAGCACCCTAACAAACGGGCTCCACGGACCTCGCGAGATCTTTTTTCCCCTTTCCTGTACTATCTTTTCCTCTTACACACACACACACACACACATTCACACTAACATGCACTACATTACTACATATTCCGGGGAGACCGGTGGGGAGCTTAGAGTTTGTCCCGACTGGGCGGAGATACCTGGTTCGGGAAAACACCGCACGCCGTCGTGTGGGTCGACGCAAATCTCACCATCCACCGGGGGAAGACCACCGTCACATAGCGTGATAAAAAAACATGAACAATACTTAATGACCTTAGCAGTGGAAGCGCCATGAAATATTAATCAATCCTACACCTGCACTTCATGCACTGTCGCTTCTTTTTTTGCACTGAGAAAAAAATTGATTGCAGCAAATAGATTCGAGTGTCCTCCACGTATGCAATTAGTGAAAACGTATTAAATTTGCTGTTCAAAATATTGTGGACGTTTATTACTTAAGTGCAGTCACGATTTGCTTCATCGGGAATTACATGAATATAAAATTTCCCTTGTTTCCACCAAACACATTCATTCCAACTGTGCTAACGTTGTGAGTAATAGGTACTTCGTTGTCAGTGTGCGTTTGGATTCTGGTCATACATGCAGCCAGACCTCTATCTCCGCCGTCAGGTAGTGCATTTGCTTGTGCAACCGCCAACACCCTAGCCCTGTTGGGTCCTTTCGACTCTCCGCCTGTGCCACCGCCGCCCCCATGCAGTCACGGCCGCCTGTGCCGCCCTTCCCCTTCCCCGCCGCCCCCGCAGGTCATCTACTGTAACAGTCGACGCCACCCCGCAACCACCGCCTACCTCGCTACCCCACCGCTGTCACTCCCTCTACCACCGCGCACCCGCTGCCTCCGCCCCGCCCCTCCCCGCCATTCCGTCGCCCCGCTGCCCCGCCTCCACGTCCCCGCCCCCCGCGGCCCCCGCATCACGCCGACCCTTCCGCCCCCGCCTCCGCCCTATCCCGCCCCCACCTCCGTCTCCGCCCCAGCCCCCGCCCCCGACTCCGCCCTCGCATCTCGCCGACCCTTCCGCCCCACCTCCGCTCCCGCCCGCGCCTCCGCCCCATCCCCGCCTCATCACCGCCCCCACCTCCGTCCCCGCCTCTGCCCCAGCCTGCGAACCGCATCCCGCCGCCCCGCCAACCCTTCCGCCCTCGCCTCCGCCCCCACCTCCTGCCCTGCTCCCGTCCCCGCCCTTGCCTCCGACTCCGCCTCCCACCCCGACCCCGACTCCGCCCTCACATCCCGCCGCACCGCCGATCCTTCCGCACCCACCTCCGCACCCGCCTTCGCCATAGCCTCCGTACCCATCCCGCCTCCGTGCCCGCCCCCCCCCACCGTCCCCTCCGCATCCGACCCCTCATCCGCACCCGCAACCGCACCCGCCTCCGCCCCCGCCCCCGCATCCGACCCCGCCCCTGCCTACACCTCCGCCCCTACCTCCAACCCCGCTCTTCCCGTCGCTACCCCCACCCCAGCCACCCCCATCCCCACCCTCGCCGCCGCTGTCGCTACCCTCGCCGTAGCCGCCCCCGTCTCCGCCCACGCCCTCGCCGCCGCACGCTACCCCCGCCCCAGCCGCCATCGTCCCCGCTCTCGCCGCCGTCGTCGCTACCCCCGCCCCCGCTCCCGCCGGCCTCCGCGCGAGTCACCGCGAGGACTTTTAATTGCAGCTGAGATGGCGCGGCTAATGCATTTTTAATCGGCGCGCGGCGAAAACAGGCGCGAAACGGAGGCGCAGGCGGCAGAGCGGCGAGTGAGGGAGTACTCTCTGCTTCCGGGCAACGTTTTGGCGGAGGAGGAAGCGGGGTTCCTTCCGCGCTAGAATATCACTCCAACACTATGACGTATGGAGTTTCCCCATCCAGGTACCTCCCCCAACGAGGCACCGCACCAGCCGGGTCTCTAGGTCCTAGGGGTTCTAGGTCCTCGACTTGGGTGGTATTGTATCGTATGTGTTTGTAAATAAAGAGAATAGGACAAGAAAGAGAAAGGAAAAATCGCGCACGTTCCGTAACCCGTTTTTAGGGTACTACCCCAGCATTTTCCTAGTATTAACAGGCGAAACCACGGAAAAGGATCGATCAGAGCAGCCGACGGCTAAAATTCTCCTCCAGACAGCGACTGAATTCGACCTAGCTGACAAGCGAGTGTCGAAAACCTTGCCGCCGTCGGGTCTCGAATCTAGGACCTTCCAGTTACAGTCGCTGTGTCAACGAAAGTTTTTGAAACATCTTAGACGGTCCGGATCGCTAAGGGGTGGCTCAGGGCATCAAATAATCTCACTGCAGTGTCTCTAACCGTGAGGCCCTTGGGTTCTAATTTCGTCGGTGGCAGGATTTTCGCTGTAGCGGACGTGTAGTTTGTTGTTGGCCGAGCAAGTGGATTAGCACCGCCAGCTCCCGCGACGAAACATTAACTACACTGTACTAATGACCATAACGGTAGGTAGGCCTGGAAACAACGATCTCTCAAACCGGGAGCGGTAGCTCAGTGCATCAACTGATGTCACTGCAGCGCCTCTGACCGGGAGGTCCTAGGTTCCAGTCCTGACGGCGGCAGGATTTTCGACACTAGCTTTTCAGCTAGGTCGAATTCAATCGCTGTCTGGAGGCGAATTCTGGCGGCCCGCTGCTCTGGTCGGTAGTTTTCCGTGGTTTCTCACCAAGCGAATGCCGGAACAGTACCCTAACAAACGGGCCACGGACCGCGCATGATCTTTCCTTCCTCTTCCTTGTCCTATCCTCTCCCCGTTACACACACACTTACACTAACACGCACTACACTACCACATATTCCGGGAGACCGATCCGGAGCTTAGAGCTTGTCATGGCTGGGTCGGTGCCCCGCTGGTGGGAGATTCCTGGTTAAGGGGAAACCCCACTAGCCGGGTCGGCGCCGGATCTCGCCATCCAGCGGGGGAAGACCACCGCCATCTCCCGAGAAAAAAACATGCCCTACACTTACGGGACTAATGACCAAAGCAGTTGACGCGCCCGGAAAAACGAAAAAACCAAACCAAACCAATGGATCTCTCAACGCTGTTGTATAGCAGCTCTTAGGCACGCAGCCCGAAGAGCGCAGTGTGCACGCGGTGTGCAATGAGAGTAGCGGCGTCGGGCGCGCGTATCTAGCACGGAACCCCTCGACCACAGAGGCCGGCAAACCGCCTCCCCCTCCCGCCCCCACCGCCCCCGCCGAGCGCACCGCAGTGGCCCCGCCCCCGCCCCCGCCAACCCGCCCGCCCGCCGGCCGTATTGATGTCCGCCGGTCCCTGTGCCGTCCATAATTTAAACTGCCCATTACCCCCCACCCCGGCCCCCGCCCCCGCCACCACCGCTCGCTGTTCGGACAGGCTCCTGCGACCCTTTTCGCTTGTGGCGGGGGCGGTGCTGCGGGTGGAGGAGAGGGAGGCAGGGCGGGTGACGGAGGAATGGGCGGAGTGATGGAGTCGGCGGGTGGGGCGGTGCTGGGGATGGTGGAGAGGGAGGCTGGGCGGGTGCTGGGGGAATGGGCGTAGCGATGGAGTCGGTGGGAGGGGCGGTGCTGGGGGTGGAGGAGAGGGAGGCAGGACGGGTGGCGGAGGAATGGACGGAGCGATGGAGTCGGCGATGGAGAGATTCGGTGACAATGTGGCTTTTATAGAAGTGGAGGCGGCAGTTTGGGTTGGGAGCGGGAGGACAGGGTTGTGACAGCAGCGGAGGAGGATGGGCGTGGAGGCAGTGGGGGCGAAGGGGCGATGACGGGGGCTAGGTCGCAGGGATGGAGGTTGTGGTCGCATCGGAAAGGCTGCTGGTTGAGGCTGGGACGAAGCGGCAGTAGTGGTGACAGGCGCTATGGCTATGGTTGGGGCCTCGGGCAGGGGGGCAGGTTATTAGTAGACATCGGATGTTTAGGCACTAAAAAATCGTCTTTTAGGCGCTTAAAAAGGCACTGAAATTTTCAAGAATAAGGAGAAAAGGGCACTGTCATAACTTACATACACAATAAAATTTAAAAAATTGTTTGTAATTTTTGTCTATATTATTTTGTAATCTTAAATGCACAAAGCAAGTTCGTACATTTTAATGTAAAACTAGATTTACATCTTTACAACTCTTCTACATGTTATTCCTAATAGTTTGCATTAACCAGTAGTATTTGCATATTACCGGTAACTTTTCAAGGATCACAATTTCAGATTTGCGACGATTAGGAGACAAAATCAGTTTGAATGCGGAGAAGGATCTCTTAGCATCTAATGATGTGACTGGCATGTAGTTTAGTTCAACACTAGCAACACTAAGAACTTCTGGGAATTTACATTTATTTCCACTTAAAATATCGGTGCCCTCCGTGTATCGACCATGTTCTCAGAACATGTCTGGTATTTATGAAATAGGAAAATGGAGAAAAATAAGTTGGTATACTTTTAGGAATTCTCTTGTATTTTAAAACACCATGACGTGAATTGAAGATTTCCTAATCAATGGTCACGTTGGACCATGGCTGATTTTCCGATATCTTTGCATTGTATAGAAAAATAATACATAAAAGGCAAAAAAGTCCTAAAAAAGGTATTTATGCAAAAAAGGTATTTATGCTAAAATAAGCAAAAATAAGCATTATAAAACTTCGTCATATGTCATCATTTCTCAGGATTCGTGCACATATATTATCAGCCATTAAATAAGTTCGCTAGAATAAAATAGGCATTTCTCCAAACATCAGATGTCTAGTTATTAGTAACAAGGGACGTGCACTAGCAAGAATGCTGCTGAACAAACCCACATACAAAAGTTTTCCGAAAAGTACTACGAACACTGCCCAACAAATAAAACTCTCTTAAAACGCTACATTAAATTGGATATTTTAACAAAAGCAGTCCTCACAAATGTTGCAATTACATAGTGTAGTATTTATATACACTGTAAGAGGTGTCCCTTTCCGACCCAGCGTCCATTGGGTTGGGTTTAAGTTTTAACAGGTAATTTCTGACACTTTATTGCGTCAGAATTGTTTGCGCTTAATTGTCGTGCATTTATCGTTTGAATTTATGTATAGTTTCATTGTTGTGAGCGTCAATAAAAATTTGACCATCATCTTTAGATAAAAACTAAATCATTGCTTAAAGGGAAACAATTTCCAACGACCGTAAAAAACTCAGGTCTGAAAGGGTTAAGAAATCAAAAAACAAATATTTAATCGCAAGCGGCCTCTTCCTAGCGGCCTTTCTGTCGTATGTCATCAGCTAAGTCGCACTGATTACGAGAGTAAAAAAGTAAGCGGGTTCCCGCAACATGAGGCTTACAAGGAATATAATAACTAGGGAACGGATTTTATTGTAACAAAAAATGCAAAATACGTACGTATATATGTACGTATTTTTTTCAAAACATATAAGAAAAAAAATATGTAAAATAAAAATTCATTATTGTGTTTAAAATTGTTCTCTACACGCATTTTCCGAGCATAGAACGTCGCCGATCAGTTTTTAACAAGGATTCGGAGTGGCTGAAAGTAGGTTCTACCTCCACAGTAGAAATTGCACACTAGACTTCACCACACATGAGAATTGTATTCGAAATATAAAATACGTTCCTAGTATATATTGCAACGTTTACGAGGAGCCGCTGTTCAAGTGAGTTGTAGTACCGTCTAGACAGTGATGGATCCCGGGGTAGGAGATTAAAGGGAATACACCCCCCCACACACACACACACACACACAAATCGAACAAGACAGTAAGACAGTTTTTTGTAAAATATATTTGTTAGTTTGCGATCGATTAACGAATGAGCTGTTTGAAACATGGGCATGCACATGGTTAAAATTACTTTTGTTCACAAAAGTCCGCTGAACTTCAACTCCAAGTACGCAGTGTGCGAGAGTAGGGGTAGTTCGAAAATTCATGGCGAAGATATGGTTTAAGAAGCTCAACGGCATTTTATTTGATTTATAAGAAAGATGATGCCGTAACCTATATTGCAAACGCGCATCTGAAATGTTCCGTTTCGACTTATAATATATATAAAAATGTAACGAAATATATTGTAATAGCTAAAATATGTAAAAATATTTAATTATACCATAATAATTTTTAACCATAATTTGTAAAAATATCTAAAGTAAAAATAGTTCAAATTCATCCAGAATGTCTTGTAAATTCTCAAAAATATTATTGAATGCAGGTAGTTAGTTCCTGTAAAAACATGTAATTACATGGATATACGTTCCCTAATAATAACCAACATTTTTATTTCTCAGTCAAAATCAAAACGTGATTATTGCTTTTGTATTTCTTCAGAGTTTCTGAGGAACCAACGAGACCACAAACATTTCTTACATTGCCTGAAACTGCATAGATTTTTTAATTCCTGCGCACACTAGAATTTAGTAATAGAGATTTTAAATGGTTATTGCTAACTATATTATTACCCATATAATATAACCTACGTTACATCTAAACACTTTCGTAATATTTGTATAACACTAGAAAATATTTGAAAGACAGTCCAAGGTAAGTTGGTCCAAACGTGTATCGCCCGATTCATGAAAATGTGTTGTGTAATATCTGTTCTTGGCTTCTTTCGTTCAATTTTGGAAGGATGATCCACCCCAGTGTGACTGCTGGTCGAACCGTAGCAGTCGATAGTACGTTTTGCAACAGAAAGCATAGTGGCCAACAATAAATACGCGGTGGCCGGCAACCGCGAGTCAGTCTTAAGTCTGAAGTGTGTGCATCGCGGTGAATAGCAGTGCAATGATAGTGCTCAGTGGCCAGCGCCGTGAACTGTGGTCAGTGCAGTGGACTGTGGCCAGTGCATCAAACAGTGGTCAGTGCAGTGGACTGTGGCCAGTGCATCGAACTGTGGTCAGTGCTTAGGACTGTGCGACAGTGTAAGAGAAGTGAACAGTCAAAATAAATACTCAAGAAAATTGTAGTGTAAATAAATAATCAAGAGAAGTGTAGTATAAATTAATAATCAAGAGAAGTGTGACGTATAAAGAATAATCAAGCGTTTTCAGTGATTGTGTTAAGAAACAAAATAAGCGTTCTTGTTAAAACAATATCAGAATTTTAATTCACCAGCTAGAATCGTAATAGTATCAATATCAACACCGACTCCCAATCCTCCTCTGCCTCCATCAACCCTTGCCAGTCAACAGCAAGAACTCAATCTCTTCAGCCCTCAACCTTCGTTTTTTGTCATCTCCCATATCTCTGCCCTATACACCATAATGCATTCTACTATGGATGTATACATTCTAATTATATTTGTCCATATTTTCTTGAACAATCATACTGACTTAGGTAGTTCAGAACATCAATAGATGTCACTGAAGTTTGTCTGACCAGCCGTTCGTACGGTTCGAGTCCCGACGGTGGCAGGATTTTCAGACTAGCTAGATGTTTAGATCGAATTTGCCTGTTGTCTGCAGGATAATTCCCACGGCCGGCTGCTCTTTTTCCGTGCTTTTTTTTTCGATCAACACCTTCCTTCTTCTTCCTTATCTTATCCTCATCCCATATCTTTGACACATTTACACTTACAAAATTCATGCACAACACTGCCACACATGTCGGGAGATCAGACCGGAGTTTAGGGCTTGTCACGGCAGGGGTGGTGCCCTGCTGATGAGAATCCAGTAATGATGGAAAATCCAGGTATCCAACGTGTATGTTTTGCTGGATTTTGCCCTCTAGTGAGGGAAGATATCTACCTCCCGCGATAAAGACCTCAAACACACTTACGGGATAAATGACCTTAGTAAATGACGCGCCCGGAAACACTAATAAATCGAGTGTAATCAATTCAACCAACCAATTTGGTTGGATGGTTGGTTAGTGATTCCGAGCGCATCAACAACTTAGGTCATTAGTTTCGTAGGTGTAGTGCATGTATCTCCTCGGGAGATGGCGGTGATCTTCCCCCGCTGGATGGCGAGATCCGGCGCCAACCTGCCGTCGGTTAGCGGGGTTTCCCCCTAACCAAAACTCTCCCACCAGCGGGGCACCGCCCCAGCTCTAAGCTCCCCACCTTTCTCCCGGCATGTGTGATAGTGAAGTGCGTGTTAGTGTGTGTGTAAGTAAGAGGTGAGAATAGGACAAGGAAGAGGAATGAAAGATCGTGGGCGGTCCGTGGCCCGTTTATTAGGGTACTTCTCCGGCATTCGACTGGTGTTGATCGGAGAAATCACGGAAAATACCGACCAGAGCAGCCGACCTCTAGAATTCTCCTCCTGACAGCGACTGAATTCAACCTAGCTGAAAAGCTAGTGTCGAAAATCCTTCCGCCGTCAGGACTCGAACCTATTGCCTCCCGGTGACAGGCGCAGCAGTGACAACAGTTGATTCACTGAGATACCGCTCCCCGTTCAACCAACCCAATTCACTCGAGCTATTACTTACGCAAGACGTGCGGGAAATGTTCCATCTTGTCGTAGCCACGGACAGCACTTTTTCTCGCGCCTCCTGGTGGAGCGGCGGCGCCCCGCTCGCTCAAGCGAGAAGGCGAGGGCGTGGGCGGTGGGGGCGGTGAGGGGGCGGGGCGGGCAGGAAATGATTTCTATTAAGAAGCGTCCACCGTGCAACGACCCGAGAGGGTAGTCACCAGCGCGGAAGACGCCTAGACGCTGGGGGACGCGAGGCCAAGGCGGTGCTACAGGCAGGCTCGGAAACACGGTTGCGGTTGTCGTCCAGTGAAGTAAAAGGCGGTGCTACAGGCAGGCACGGAAACACGGTTGTGGTTGTCGTCCAGCGAAGTAAAAGGCGGTGCTACAGGCAGGCACGGAAACACGGTTGTGGTTGCCGTCCAGCAAAGTAAAAGGCGGTGCTACAGGCAGGCACGGAAACACGGTTGTGGTTGTCGTCCAGCGAAGTAAAAGGCGGTGCTACAGGCAGGCACGGAAACACGGTTGCGGTTGTCGTTCTTGGAGGTAAAAGGCGGTGCTACAGGCAGAGGGGTTCTGCTCCAGGAGATGATTAGATAAACCACGTAAAACTACCGAACAGAGCAGCCAATCTCTAGAATTTTCCTCTAGACACAGGCTGACTTTCCTGACTGAAAATCCTGCCACCGTTGGCAGTGAAGGCCAAGGACATCCCGGTCAGAGACACTTCAGTGACATCAGTTGACGCCCCGAGCCAACTCAGTCTGCCTGACTGGCGGTGCCGCCTTCGCCTCTCTAGGAGAAGAGGCGTGAAAAAGACGACGATGGACCCTCGGGAATACGTCGGGCCCCTCAATCATCGCCACCTGATGGCCTCACCCCTCTCCCCCTCCAGAAATCTGCCCCTCTGTCCCCCCGTCGCCACCGTCCTCGTCGTTGCCGCCGCCGCCAACGCGAGCGTGGCGCAGCGGGTGACGAAAAATGGAAACGCGTTGTGAAAGCACGTCTGAGATGAATTGTTTATTCCGGCGAAATTCACAGGCAGTCCAGGCTTACGTGGCTCAGGGTATTAACTGATATCTTCGCATTGCTTCTGGGTGGTTCTAAGTTGCGAGTCCCAACGGAGGCAGGATTTTTGTGACTAGCTAGACTGCAAGGTCGAACTATCTGGAGGAGAATTTTAGTTGCCAGCTTCTCTGATCGGTTGTTTTCCGTGATTTCTCCGATAAATATCAGGAGAATGCCGTGGCACTTCCATACTAATGGGTATGTGATCGCGTATGATCTTTCCTTCCTCTTCCTTGCCCTATCCTCACCCATCACACACACTTACACTAACATGCACAACACTACCACATATTCCGGGAGACTGGTCGGGAGCTTAGAGCTGGGGCGGTGCCCGGCTGGTGGGAGAGTCCTGGTTAGGGGGAATCCCCACTAGCCGACGGTAGGTCGGCGCCGGATCTCGCCATCCAGCGGGGGAAGATCATCGCCATCTCCCGAGAAAAAAACATGCACCACACTAACGGGGCTAATGACCAAAGCAGTTGACGCGCCCGGAAACACGAAAATAACAAACCAAACTAAAATATCTAATTTAATGTATCGATGTTTCTGGAGGAAAACATGGATATTTTAAAAACATCTATGTTATTTTGCCATCCCTAAATACGCTCATCTTTTCGCCGGTAGCAAACTGACGGAGGAGCGTCACACTTCCTCGCACCATTCGCCCAGAGCGACGACCAGGATAGGGAAGAAGCTCGCGTCCCGTAAGTTCCTGGCTGCTAAGATGGGGCGATCTTTTCTTCCTTTTCCATCACCTCCTGCCCCTAAGTGTGTCCCACAGAGAAGTAGTTAATAAGAAAAATTTGAAGAAGCAGAAGTTGAAAAAGAAGGCATTAAAGAAGACGTTAATGAAGGAGAAGGCGTTGAAGAGGAAGAAAAAGAAGACGTTGCAGAGGAAGAGGAAGAAGAAACAGACGTTGCAGAGGAAGAGGAAGAAGAAGACGTTGCAGAGGAAGAGGAAGAAGAAGACGTTACATAGGAAGAGGAAGAAGAAGAAGACGTTGAAGAGGAAGAAGATGCTGAAGAGGAAGAAGAAGAAGATGAATAAGAAGAAGACGTTGCAGAGGAAGAAGAAGAAGAAGCAGACGTTGCAGAGGAAGAAGAAGGTGTTGAAGAGGAAGTCGCTGAAGAGGAAGAAGAAGAAGAAGAAGAAGAAGAAGAAGACGTTGCAAAGGAAGAGGAAGAAGAAGAAGAAGAAGAAGAAGTTGCAGAGGAAGAAGAAGAAGACGTTGCAGAGGAAGAAGAAGATGACGTTGAAGAAAAAGAAGTACAATGTGATGAAGATATAGAAGAAGAAGCACATGTGAAGACGATGAAGAAGGAGAGGAAGATGAAGTTGAAGGAGAAGATGAAGTTGAAGATGGTGAAAATTAAATTGAACAAGAATTGAAGATGAAGACTGGGAAAAGATTCCTACCTGAATGAGGAGAGGCCGGTTGCTTCGGTAGGTGAATTTCGAAATCTCCTCCGATGAATTGTGGACATATGCCCGAGCAACACCTTAATCTAAAGTTCACAGATCCATCTTTCCCCATCGCGTGCCCACTCCCACGAAGACGGATCCCCGTTGATGAGAAGAAAAACGCAGGCTAAGCACAAACGATATGCCTAACTTCCTCCCCCCGGCAGACAGGCGGTAGCGGTGGCCTCAACGGAAACGGTGGTGGCGGTGGTAGTGACAAGGGACGTGATGGCGGTGGTGCTGTTAGTGGTGGAGCAGGTGTTATGAACCAAGCGAAAAAATCTTTAACTTATCACGGTCGCCAGCTGTATTAACAGCAAATCAATTTACGAAAGGGAATTATGACCATGTACGGTCCTAATGAAGGGGAGCGGAATTAACACAAAAATTCCTAGGCATCGAACATTCGTGAAGGTGCTATTTTCTAAAGGAAAAGGCACATGATTCGGAAATATCCAAGTGAGTTTCAACTATAGGATCTAAGCTGTAGATATACAATCCAACTTCACTGGATAACAAGATTTTATTACAATCATAACTTACAAAACACCAATTTTAACAATATTAAATTCCTCTTGCTTCACAAGTATAAGCTGACAGAGGAACAATACAGAATTACTAATGTTAAACAATTTTAACACTTTTCTATGGCCATATAATCACATGAGTAGGCTTTTAACCACCAGATCTTGATTAATAAGTGCTTAAAAAATAAATTACATGGAGTACTTAATCTTAAATTTAAAAACTAAGGCTTACATCTAGATTTTACAATGATTTGATCTTCAAATGATGGATGAGCTGACTTCTCGGCTGAATCTGGAGGAGACACAAGTTCAATCTAGTTTTTAAATTTAACAGAGAAGGCAGCAGTGATGACGGAGGTGGCTTCGATGATGGTGGAGAATAGGATGGGGGCAATGCCCGTGTTGGAAGAAGCGGCGGCGGTGGTGCTGACGGAATTAGTGGTTGTGAGGGCGAGGCGGGGGCGCGAAGTGGGAGATAGTGCAGATGGTGTGTTGGTGGTGAAGGTAACGGAGGCGGTGATAACAGAGGGGGTGTTGACATAACTAGCGGCTGAGGCGGTGGTTGTGGCAAAGGCAAGAGAGACGGTGTGGGCAGTGGAGGTGCTGGCAGGTGGTGGCGGTGGAGATGGCGGTGGTGATGACGAGAACGTCGATGGTGCAGGCGGCTGTTGGTGGTGCTGCAACGGAGGTGGACGCGGCGGCAGCGTTGGTGGTAGAGGATGTGATGGTGGTGGCGGTGGCAACGGAGGCGTTGGTGGCGATAGCAATAGCAACCTTAAAGTTGCTGGTGGTGAAAGCGAACACCAACCAACGGCATTGTGACATCGGCAGCGCCGGTGACTACAGCGGAAGTAGTAGTTGTGGTGAGGGTGAGTTTGACGGTGAAAGTGCTGGCGGTGGCTGAGGCAACGCAGGTGCTGAAGGAGGTGGGGACCGGGAGAGGTAGATCGGTGCATCAACTGATGTCACTGCAGCGCCTCTCACCGGGAGGTCCTAGGTTACACTCCCCACGGCGGCAGGATTTTCGACACTAGCTTTTCAGCTGGATCAAATTCAGTCACTGTCTGGAGGAGAATTCTAGCGGCCGGCTGCTCTGATCGGTAGTTTTCCGTGGTTTCTCCTATCAACACCAGGCGAATGCCGGAGCAGTACCCTAATAAAAGTGGCCACGGACCGCGCGCGATCTGTCCTTCCTCTTCCTTGTCCTATCCTCTCCCCTTACACACACACTTACACTAACATGCACTACACAATCACATATTCCGGGAGACCGGTCGGGAGCTTAGAGCTTGTCGCGGCTGAGGCGATGCCCCGCTGGTGGGAGAGTCCTGGTTAGGGGGAAACCCTGCTAGCCGTCTGCTTTTGCGGCGGATCTCGCCATCCAGCGGGGGAAGACCACCGCCATCGCCCATGGCCCGTTTGGTAGGGTACTGCTCCGGCATTCGCCTGGTGTTGATCGGAGAAACAATGGAAAACTACCGATCAGAGCTGCCGGCCGCTAGAATTCTCCTCGAGACAGCGACTGAATTCGACCCAGCTGAAAAGCTAGTGTCGAAAATCCTGCCGCCGTGGGGAGTGGAAACCTAGGACCTCCCGATCAGAGGCGCTGCTGTGACATCAGTTGATGCCCTGAGCCACCGCTCCCGGTGGCATTGTGGCGGTGGCGGCAGCGGAGGTGCCTGCGGAGCATGGTGGGGGTGGCGACGGCGGAGGCGCCCGCGGAAGTGGCGGCAGCGGCGGTGGTTGTGGCAGCGGCGGCGGCGGCGGTGGCGGAGCCTGCCCGCGCCGGTTGCCAGGCGACGCGGCTGGTGGTGGTGTTGTTGTATTGATTGCTCGGGGCGGCGGAGGCGGTTCTCCAGGGACGCGGAGCGCTGTGCGTCTCAGGGCGCCCCCTGCCTCGAAGGGCTCCGCCGGACCTCCACTCGCCCGCCACCACCGCCGCCAACCACTGCTCGGAACCACCACTCCACTCGGGAAAAAAATAAAGGCCCATTCACAATGCAAACATAAGCATAAGCATGGCGTTAACATAAAAGTTAGGACTACGTCCATAAGCGGACGCATTCATAATGCGTTCGCATAAGCATGACACGTAAGACGTTAACTTAAGAGCTTGCAAGCTTCAAGCTTCTGTGCTATGCTTATATCAGACATAAGGAATGAGCCAATCACAGTTCGTTAACTCAAAATCGAGTATCGAAGTCGATCGTGTCGATTCGTGTGCTGCGTCTCATAGCCAATAGAAACTCTTATTTTGCCTGTGTTTATGTTCGACATTGTGAATACGCCAACTCTTCGCTTGTGTTAATGTCTATGTCTATGCGTTATGCTTATGTTTGTGATTGCATTGTGAATGGGCCTTAAGACTGCTTCTTCACTTCCTCTTTATTAGCAACTAAATATTTTACCATTACATCTTTTTGTATAAGAAATACTACAAAAATTGTATGTCAAAAGCGGAAATAAAGGTGTATTGGCGGAATTAAATGTGTATTCCATTTAAAATGTTTTCGAAATTTCTGTTTTACATCTTACTTCACTAAAAGTGATAATACTTTGCATCTTCAGACCTCCAACAAAGAGAACTGCAGATTATATTTTGTTCTTAGAAAACCTGGAGATAACACTTAACAAAGTCAGCAATCGCTCTTTTGAATGCATTGTTGTATGCGGAGACTTTAACGTTGATTTTCTGGTCGAATCTTGCGAGAAAGAAAAGTTTCTCAATTTAATTAATTCCTTCAATTTAGACATTACAATTAATGTACCTATACGGATGACACAAATTTCGTTGAAGGCAATTGATCAAATTATAATTAACAAAACTACTAGTCGATATGAAGTTGAAACAAAAGATTTAGGATACAGTGACCATGATGCACAAATTCTTACTATTATAAGAAATGCGATCATTGACCCAATAAATAATACACGTATGACTAGACTGTTTACGAAAAGTAAAATAAAATTATTGATTGATTACTTGATGGGAAGCGGTTTATAATACTGTTGATACAAACGACAAATATAATTCTTTTTTTTTCAACTTTCATTTCATTTTAACACTTGCTTTTCTCTTCAAAAACGAAAATTAAATATTTCACGGAAAAGCAATTCTTGGATAACACAAGGGATTAGAACATCTTGTAAAAACAAGCGAATTCTTTCTTTCATTTCTAAACGTCATAACGTATCTCAAGATTTCCTTATCTACTTTAAAAAATACAAAACATTGTTACGAAAAGTCATAAGGCAGGCTAAAATCATGAAACACGATCGGGAAATAATTTAACTGAGATAATATTTCATAATTACAGTACACGTAGTAAAGCTACCAATCAAATTAAAAAGCCCAAAATGAATAAATATCTAATATCAAGAACCTTGGTGTTCATTGGGTCTCAAATATATAATCAATTACCATTAGCTCTGAAACATAGTAAGTCCTTAAATATTTTCAAACACAAGATAAAGATTTGAATTTTAAAACATGATAATGGTATAAACAAGTTAACTCAAATATTGCAATAAAAATTTTGTGCTGTATAAATTCAATATAAATTAATTTATGGAAATATATATTTTGCCTAAGTAAATATACTTATTGCATCTTTGTAAATCCACTAATTGTATGATTTAAAGCTAGGTTTTTTATTTTGTATGTTCACAAAAACTTATATTGTAAATGATAAAAAATAAGAATATTTTAAAAAAATACGCCACATAAAAAATACTATGTAGAAGTAGACAGATAATAAATTATAAATTCAGTGTTGCTAACCATCACAACTGGTTATCGATGGTTAGTAATTCCAAGAAACAACAATGTATATTGTCTCTGTAAAACAAGTTGGGAATAAATATTATTATTATTATTATTATTATTATTATTATTATTATTATTATTATTATTATTATTATTTACTATTTTAAAAAAATTAAAACCAAGAAGTAGAGACCGGGTTTTTATGTAATTACATGTTTTTTGTCTTTCTACTGACCGCTCTCAAAATTTTAATCTTGGCGAATTGTCGCCGTCCTAACACAATAACCAATTTTTTCGTTACATATTTTTACATATTTGATTCTATTTTACATATTTCACTATTTTCACAAAATTTTGTTTTATTAAATTAGTTCAATAAGCGTCCAACAAGGAGACGGCAAAGGTGACAATTATATATTTTTTATGTAATCAATTTTCTTGCATATTTTTATGAGAAAAGAAGTATTAAAAAAAATCGACAATTTTTCCTGTATTATTGCGTACTCTACTGGAGGTACGCTACGTGAAGACGTGGTCGGATATTCTCACAGTCCAGTGCGCCAGCTTCAGTTATCTCAGTGGCGGGAAGTGCAAGTCAGCGACCGATCATTTTCACTTTTAGGTGTGAAAAGTGTCATTGACACCGCGTTGGGCGACCTTTAACTTTAATTTCCAAGAAACTTGGCGATCGCACTCATGTAACACTTCGAAGAGAATATTCCATGCTGTAGTGATAGTTTGTTGGTCCTAAATATCGCCATTATGTACGATGGCTTCTACTGCGTCGGGTCTGGCTGCTAAACAACATTCCTGGATATCAAGTTTTGAAGGTTTTACTACTGATGGGGAAAGTTGTGTGGTGCAAGTGCGCATTAACTTGTGCTTTCTAAATGAAATTTAAAACGCTTGCATTGTTTTCAACATTTGTATACGAAACTTTTTATAAAATTAAGTTCGTATTAGGTAAAAATGTACTATAATTAGAGAATTTTAATATTACATATTATATCCGATTTTACATATTTATTACATATTCTTACTGTTTTCATTACATATTTATGTACATATTTTGACGCTTCATACATATTGTTCCGGTCCCTACCAATAAGATTTAACTAACTACAGTAAACCCTCGTTTGCACCAATTCGCTGAACACGAATTTCGCCGTCGTAAATAAAACTTCGATCCCGGCAAGGGATTACGGCAATACGGACACTTGGAATACTCGGATAACACGAATTTTTATAACACGAACTCCGAAAATTTCGGTCCCTTGTTTATGAGGGTTTACCGTTTATAGAGTGTGTCCAGGGAGGGAACAACGAAACTTTGAAAATAAGCTAAGTTAATTTTAAGCGTATTTTGTGTAATATACTCCTTCGATATTTCGAATGTTTGAGTCGCAACAAGCCCTTAAAAGTTGGTTTGAAAAAATACATTTTCTAGAAAAGTTTGGTTTGCGGAAACGTATAAACACCCCAAAATTTGTAATATGTTTATTATTTACAAAAAAAAAATTTATTTGTTTGCAAAGAAAAATTATCACAGAAATAAAAAACAATTGAATTTACTAAATTGGGGGCTTTTTTCTTTCATTGTTAATTGTTTTTTGTGTTAACATTCTGTATGTAATGCCTTAATCAGGGCGGTGTATATCAAAACATTTATTGCTTTTTCTAGCCGATTTTTCTCACCGCTCCTCTCTACTGTCCAATCATAAACTGTAACTCATCTATCTTAGGAGGCGGTATAAGTCGATCGCTCTGTCGATGTCCAATAAACGCGAATGTACTAAAACATCACCTGTTTGATTTTAACTGCTTTCAGTTATTTTCAATATTTGTCGAAGTTTGGAACTCTGTTGCAAATAATTTCATTCGTGGAATAGTCTTATTAAACACCAATCATGCTTTATAAATTCTCAGATATCTCTCAATTTATCGACAATTTCCACAGCATTGGTGTTAGTACCTATGATAAAGAATCACATATATTGCTACTCATGAATTTCTTAACTAAACACTAGTATGACACAAGTGGCTTTTTTTAAATGGTTACAGATTCTCAGTTTGCATATGTAACTATGATACAAATCATTTTTAGTTAGTCACAGGTAAATAATAATTTACATTTTCATAAACACTAGTGAGAACCCGTCAAAATTTGTCGGTGAGATCTGCGATAAATTAAAATACTGTGCCCAGACTAATATTCACAATATGTTGCATTGTTTGGATCTTCAGGGTATAGCGAAGTTATTCTGTGATGTGGAGTTCCCAAAATTTAGAACACTTACGGCCCATGACCAGGTGGCAATGCAATATGACTTACATATTGCAATAATACACCAAATGACACAAAAGAAAGAGCACTATTATACTGACGGATTTTATTTCTAAAGTTTTTTTATGTGTCATCATCTCCTACAAACAAATGCTCGTAACTTATTTTCTCTTTTAAGCAACACAGAGTAAACTCGTTTGCAAAATTTCTCTCGTATGGGAAGTACAAAGCAGAACAAAACTGAAATTTCTTAGACAACGACCCAACAGAAAACGAAATGATCTCACTATCATGACACCTACGCTGACTTTCTCTTTCCATATAAGTTTGCGTCTTTTGGGGCGCATGGGCAACGATTCGGAATTGGACATAACCTGTGAACAACTTCACTACTTCAGTACAACCGAGCAAAACCAACTGTCAGAATGTTCTCTACAAAATGCACCACAAAAGCTGATGAAGCACATGAAAACTGTCAAAGCCACAATTCAATTATTACACTGAAACAACACCTTGACGAATTGTAAACAAATCTCAACAATCAAAACAAAACATCAAGCAGCGCCACCATGAAGTAGCGTGGACTCGAATCTAGCGTTTCATCCTTTGGAAGAAAACAATTGACTATTGATAAGCGTACTATTAAAGAATGATTTAATTAATTAATTTACACCGTGAATGTGGGTGAATCAACACAAACAATATCTGATAACACATCTAGGGATCACATTCTTTCATTTAAAGGAAAAAATACTACAATCGGTTCAGTAGAAGCTCTAAACGAAGCCATGGCAGAATACCTTATTTTTTTAAATATATAGATTAAATATATTGAACTGTTCGACTTAAACTGCGTCTGCTTCGCAAAATGCGTGATTGTTTTATCAATATATTCCACGAAACAAAGAAATGATCATGTATTTAATTTATATTAGAAATAGCATATTCTAAATCACCCGACCAATACATTGAATCCCATCCAGATAGAATGTTTCTGTTTTGTGTAAAAAATGGCATTATTTTTTTCGTCTCCAAGACACTGCTGTCGTTCCTGTAAAGCCTGTGCAAACACAACAATAATAATACAAACAAATTTAGGAGTAAATCTTCATATTCTATTGTGATTTAATACGTAGAAGACAAGCGCCCAAATCCGAAAGTAAGGTCAAACGTATGGCTACAACACTAAATAATAGGAAGAATTTCTTTTGAAATGCGGGTAGAGACGCTTTTGCATATAATCGAAAGTTTTAATTCAGTAAAGAAATATAACGAGCTGTATCTTCCATTAAACAACAAATAGTGGCTTATAGATTTATAAACCTAATACATAAACCGTAATTATAAATAATATTATTGAAGAAGTTAATAACTTTCCTTATCTCGGTTATTCATAACACGCCATATAAAAGAGGTCACGATGTTGAAAGCAAATTTCAAATATTTCAGAATCTTTGCCACACAAAATTTAATTTTAAATATACTAGACTTGCAATAAAGATTAAATTTTATAAAATTATGGCTGCTTTGACATAGATATAAGAAACTGAAAATTAGACTCTGCAAAGAATCAGAGTAAAAGAATTGAATGCGAAGAAATGAGATTCCTAAGGTAGATCGCAGGCCAGTGTAGACAAACAAAAATAATTTGGTGTTTTCAACATTAACGCGAGAATAATATAATACATAAGTAAGTAGCAATAACACCTTGGAAGAATAACAACAGAATCCCAAATGCAACGGCTAAATAGCATTCGCATGTTAGAAAAACATAGGAAGACATAAGAAGAGCAGACGAGATGAAATTGCATGAAAATGGGGCAAACCAGGAATAGGAGAACACCCTAAAGATAACGATGTCGATAATTCAATAAAAATAATGAGGAATGTCTTCGGTTTTATTAATACAAAAATTAAACAAAAACAACTTTTATACTGTTGGGCTTAAATTCTACCTGCGTTGTCCGTCCATCAGAAGGAGACCTTCCAACTCATCATCCCTTCTACGAGTAATCCATAGCCAGACGAATTTTCAGCACTGAAGTAAGTTTCACTCGTCAGATTTCATCGCTTTTTTGGGAATATCAGATGGTTGTGAACCTCCATGTTGGTGATTCTTTCGAATTGCTCACTCTGCATTTTCTTGAATATCAGAAACTGATATCTCAATATCTCAAATATCATCAACTGATGCCACTGCAGCGCCTCCGACCTGGAGGTCCTAGGTTCGAGTCCTGTCGGCGGCGGCTTCTTCTTGGGACAACCTAAGACCAGACTTAGATGCAGCAACGGATGTCATGAAATAGCCCATGGGTTATGTGTCATAAGTGAAACGCAACTGGCTGCATGCAAAACTTTGCTTGTAATCAATGAGTAAAAATTGTAGTCGTTTTTGAGAGCTTCAACTAGACCCAAATCGACAGGGGTTTCTTCAATTTGAAACAAATCCGAATCACGGCTTAGGCGTTAGGAGTGTTCACAGACGGACGGACGGACGTTGTGCTTTCAATTGTTTTTTCGGCAGCAAGGGCCCACAAAACAGGAATTCTGCCTACATCACGTGTTAGAGGATTTTTCTGTTAATTTGGCGACTGGATTTATCCACTTTCTCGATATCAGGGCCCAGGAATGAATTTTGTTCTGCCGAAAATCTCCCATTTTTCGCGCAGCATTGCAAAACTTCCTCTATACTAAGTACATGACTCCGTATATACGTACGTAAACGAGAAAGTAAAAATGAATCGAATGAGAAATGATCAACTTTAACGTGCCTTGTTCTTCGAACTGCCTGCTTAAATTACGAGCTAAAGTCACTTTGCCCATGTCTGTCCATCGCATCGATGTCAGTGTAAGAGACCAGAGTCGAAAGTAGATCGAATCCATTGTCAGGGATGGACAGAGAATGAAATGCCGGAAGAGACGTGGAGATTTTACAACACAAAAGAGAAAAATGGGACTCAGAAAACTGAGAGCGGAACCCAGACCTGCCAACCTTAGATTCAAAGAAGCTCGAAATCGGCGATACATTCTCAATAGTCGAAAATTCACAGAACAATTTGCTGATATTCAACGTTGGTTCTTTGGTTGCTTGTTAGTAACTCCGGGCGCGTTAACAGCTTAGGTCATTAGCCCTGTAAGTGTAGTGCATCTTTTTTCCTCGGGAGATGGCGGTGATCTTCCCCCGCTGGATGGCGAGATCCGGCGCCGACCTACCATCACCTAGCGGGGTTTCCCCCTAACCAGAACTCTCCCACCAGCGGGGCACCGCCCCAGCCGGGACAAGCTCTAAGCTCCCGACCGGTCTCCCGGGATATGTGGTAGTGTAGTGCATGTTAGTGTGTGTGTAAGTGGAGAGGATAGGACAAGGAAGAGGAAGGACAGATCGCGTGCGGTCCGTGGCCCGTTTGGTAGGGTACTTCTCCGGCATTCACCTAGTGTTGATCGGGGAAACCACGGAAAACTACCGATCAGAGCAGCCGGCCGCTAGAATTCTCCTCCAGACAGCGACTGAATTCGACCTAGCTGAAAAGCTAGTGTCGAAAACCCTGCCGCCGTCAGGACTCGGAAGGACGAGAACCTCCCGGTCAGAGGCGCTGCAGTGACATCAGTTGATGCACTGAGCTACCGCTAGCGGTATCACCGTGGTGTCCTCGCTATTGCCTACCTTTGCGCCGGCCTGGCCGCGTCACCGGCAGGTATGACTTAGATTTTCAAGTGGTTGGCTTTGCTTCAAATACTCTAGAGGCCGATATTATAAGTAATACCCCCACTCTACCCGCATTTTCCCAAACCATCCTTCGAGAAAAGTTGCACAGGTAATATCTACAAGTCCGAACTAATTAACTAATATCACTACAAGCAATGTTCAAAGTTCTCTTTAACATATTTTTAGTGCTTATTAGTTATGTATGTGTATCAGAATCAGTGACTTCAGTTCACCGAAAATATACACTATCCGTGTTCATTATAGCCGGAGTTGACTTATTTTGTCTTTTATTTATTTAGTCAAAAACTGTATGTGACGTATGGGGGAGAAAATCATCTGCGCACGCTTTCTTGAGTTTCATAATCCCTTCCCAACAAATTAACTATTAATAGTTGAAAGATGAAATAATAATAATAATAATAATAATAATAATAATAATAATAATAATAATAATAATAATAATAATAATAATAATAAATTGAAAAAAGCGAGAGATTAACATTTCAAAAACTAGATATTTTCGTTTCCGAATTATAGAAAACTTATTTGTAACGGTAAACGAACGAACAGATTTGATTTTTCTGTATTGCTAACAAAATAGAAACTCACCCTAAGCTCTACCACCACTACAAGCAAAAGGAAAGCCCAACAAAACGTGCGCATAGTGAAGCTACATTTGTCTTTGTCCATAACTCTTTGTCCATAACTCTTTGTCCATAAATTTCATAATTTCTTTCTCCATAACTCACTGTGAAGTAACACATCTTTGTAATGAGACATCAAAACATTCAACGCCTGTTCATTGTTAAAACGATTTTCACTTTTCAAACAACGATAGGTACGTGTAATTAAAAATGCTAATTCCTGAATATTCAATGACTCAATATCTGCATATGTAGATCTGCAAATCGTTTGCATACAGTGATGATAGTAATTTATCAATGCTGCAATGGATTTTACATTCACCATTACTTGCATAATTCACTTCTAATTGCGATCATAACGAGATCATTGTGAACTGTTAAAAGTTTCATAACAATAAAATTGAAAAATTGCAGGTTTTGTGTTTGAATTTGAAATTTCAATTTAATATTTGATTATATAGTTTTACAGTACATCCTTATTAGCACATTCTTGCTTAACACGAATTTTGCTGTAAAACGAACAAAATTTAAGTCCCGGCAGGGAAATATATAACAATCGGATAACACGAATCTTCATGACACGAACATTGATTATTTCGGTCCTCTGGAAATAATGTAACCAGGGTTTAATGTATATCAATTTTATTTACTTAAGAATTAGTCATTCGCGACAGCAGTAGGTTACTATTTTCACAGAATTTACGTTTTGTTGTCTGTCATTTGTCTTGGAAAATAGTCAAAATTCTTCTCAAATTTACTTCTTGATACTGATATAATGATAAAATATCTTATCATTCTTAAGTTATTACATTATTTTCTTCCATATTTTATCTGCAGTATAAAGGGAATCGTTTTTTTCTAATACTTATTGTAATTCGAATATAGACGAATACGCGATAAAAATGTGGTTTCAGCATATTCAATAGTTTGACATTTGGAAATATATATTCTAAACAAAGGTCATCTCTCATATAGTTTTAACCTTTAGAGAAAATTCCCTTTCTTCTTAAATGGAAATACTTGGGTTTCATTTCATTTTGCGTTTTCTGTCATGTTTGAATTTTGGAGGGAGATATTCACGTAGGAAACTGATGGTAATTATATATGAAAACACGCAGTCGTTCGTCAAAGTAACCAGATAAATTTCGTATTGCAGCTCGTACATACCGTGTGTGTTTGTTCTTTTGTTTTTTGCCTTTCTATATATCTCACTTTATATAAAATGAATACAGGCGTGTACTTTCATACAAGCTTATTTATACGTAGGTGATTCTAAAAATGTGATTTTTTTATTCTCAACATACAAATTTTGAATTGCACACATGCGGAATTGGGAGCCAAAATGAGCTATTTAGCAGTATGAATACTAGTTACGGTTTAAATCCGAAAATGGATAATTCCCGAATTAGCCTGTTAATGTTCACATTTTCCAAAATTGGGATAAATTCCGAAGAAGGAACTGCTTCGATGCTTATGTGGGGCTGAAGCCTGAAGAAATTCACATGAGCCAACTCGAGGTAAAGTACTTTACGGTATGAATAGCATATAATATGGGTTGAAACAGGGTTCAAACTGCTGTAGACAAGTTTCTAAGGCTGGAAACAGTCAACATGTCTAAATTGATTGACTGATTGATTTTTTCGTGTTTCCGGGCGCGTCAACTGCTTTGGTCATTAGTCCCGTTAGTGTAGTGCATGTTTTTCTCGGGAGATGGCGGTGATCTTCCCCCGTTGGATGGCGAGATCCGGCAACGACCTACCGTCGGCTAGTGGGGTTTCCCCCTAACCAGGACTCTCCCACCAGCGGGGCACCGCCCCAGCCGGGACACGCTCTAAGCTCCCGACCGGTCTCCCGGAATATGTTGTAGGGTAGTGCATGTTAGTGTAAGTGTGTGTGTAAGGGAGAGGATAGGACAAGGAAGAGGAAGGAATGATCGCGCGCGGTCCGTGGCCCGTTTGTTAGGGTACTGCTCCGGCATTCGCCTGGTGTTGATCGGAGAAACCTCGGAAAACTGCCGATTAGAGCAGCCGGCCGCTAGACTTCTCCCCCAGACAGCGAATGAATTCGATCTAGCTGAAAAGCTAGTGTCGAAAATCCTGCCGCCGTGGGGAGTGGGAACCTAGGACCTCCCGGTCAGAGGCGCTGCAGTGACATCAGTTGATGCACTGAGCTACCGCTGTCGGTCAACATGTCTAAGTTTCACTACATTTCGCCCTGAAGAAATTCTCAGAGTGGCTGTCGTTATCACCTGTGCTAAGAACGCTGCGTCTCCCGGATAGCCAATCAACTACTGAATCCTGCCACGGAAGCCTACACTCTAAAGTCTGTCGTAAGTCTCTATTTAGCCTAGCCCACCTAATCTAACCTCACTACCCGCAGGGAGTAGGGCAGACGGTTGCAAGACCTGAGGCTCTCGGTGGAGTAGGTAACGTTCATTCGTACCCAAGTTTACCCGGGGTTCTCAGGTCGTTAGCTTCAAAGTGGAGGCAGTGAGAAAGTAGTTCCCCACCGACCTTTGGGCAGGATTGAATGCGGGATTTGTCCCAATCCCACATAAAAAGTATGACAAGGAGCATGAATATCTCCAACCGGTTGCCTAGATTCCAGCGGTACTCACGTCGTTAGCTTCAAAATGGAGGCAGTAAGGAAGTGGTGTCTCCACCGACCTTTGGGCAGGATTGGGTGAGTCGGGAGTCGTTACAAATCCACGTATAAAAGCTCGATGGGGAGAAGGATCCCCCTGTCAGGTTTCCGAGCGCGTCAACTGCTTTGGTCATTAGTCCCGTAAGTGTAGTGCATGCTTTCTTCTCTGGAGATGGTTGTGAGCTTCTCCCGCTGGATGGCGAGATCCGGCGCCGACCTACCGTCGGCTAGTGGGGTTTTCCCCTAACCAGGACTCTCCCACGAGCGGGGCACCGCCCCAGCCGGGACAAGCTCTAAGCTCCCGACAGGTCTCCCGAAATATGTGGTAGTGTAGTGCATGTTAGTGTAAGTGGGTGTGTAAGGGGAGAGGATAGGACAAGGAAGAGGAAAGATCGCTCGCGGTCCGTGGCCCGTTTGGTAGGGTTCGCCTGGTGTTGATCGGAGAAACCACGGAAAACTACCGATGAGTGCAGTAGGCCGCTAGAATTCTCCTCCAAACAGCGACTGAATTCGACCTAACTAAAAAGCTAGTTCTTTGCTATTTGTATTATATTAACATGGTCATAAGTATCTTAGCAATAAGAGTTGTGAATCCTTGAGGTTGACTAAACTGTGCATGTTTTAAGCACTCACGACTTCTAATGTAGCAATATTGAGATTCATGCTAAAGCGAATTCAACAATACAGCACTTTCCATTTTATCTGTTCGATGTTCGGTCTGCTTATTCCGCTGTTTCTGCTGTACCTCTTCCCTTTGTTCGGCTGGCGTATTTGCTCTGTTTCCTCGTCCCGTTTCTCTAGCTCCTTCCACCGGGAGAGATGGCTCAGCGTATCCACTGTCGTCATTGCAGCGCCTCTGACCGGGAGGTCCTAGGTTGGAGTCCCGACGGTGGCAGGATTTTCGACCCTAGCTTGTCAGCTAGATCGAATTCATTCGCTGTCTGGAGGGGAATTCTAGTGGCCGGCTGCTCTGATCGGTAGTTTTCCGTGGTTTCTCCGATCAACACCAGGCGAATGCCGGAGCAGTGCCCTAACAAACGGGTCCCGCGCGATCTTTCCTTCCTCTTCCTTGCCCTATCCTCACCCCTTACACAGACACACACTTACACTAACATGCACTACACTACCGCATATTCCGAGAGACAGTTCGGGGGCTTAGAGCTTGTCCCGGCTGGGGCGGTGCCCCGTTGGTGGGAGAGTCCTGGTTAGGGGGAAACCCCACTAGCCGACAATAGGTCGGCGCCGGATCTCGCCATCCAGCGGGGGAAGATCAAGCCGCATCTCGCCATCTCCCGAGAAAAGGACATGAACTACACTAACGGGAGTAATGACCAAAGCAATTGACGCGTCTGGAATCACTAACAATCAATCAATCCAAATCCTCCCGCTCTTTCCACACTTTCTGCTCCTCCCGAGTTTGGGTCCCACGTGACGGTGGCACAACTTTCGGCACTAGCTAGACAGCTACATCGAATTCAGCCGCTGTCTGGAGAACAATTCTATCGGCCTGCTGCTCTGAGCAGTAGTTTTCCGTGGTTTCTCTGATAAACACCAAGGAAATACGGGAGGAGTACGCCAACAAACGGGCCACGGACCGCGCGCGATCGTTCTTTCCTCTTCCTTGTTCTAACTTTCTTAGACTCCCACATACACATAGACACACACACACGCACTGCACTACCACATCTGTCGGGAGACCGGTGGGGAGCTTAGAACTTGTCCCGGTTGGAGCGGTGCCCCGCTGGTGGGAGATACCGTGTTGGGGAACCCTGCAAGCCCACAAGTAGCACCTCGCCATACAATGCGAAAAGAAAACCGTCACCTCTCATGTTAAAACATGCTTACGGAACTGATTGCCATATCAGTTGGCGGGTCGAATTCAGCTGCTGTCTGGAGGAGAATTCTAGCGGCCGGCTGCTCTGATCCGTAGTTTTCCGTGGTTTCTCCGATCAACTCCAGGCGAATGCCGGAGCAGTACCCTAACAAACGGGCCACGGACCGCGCGCGATCTGTCCTTCCTCTTCCTTGTCCTATCCTCTCACACCTACACTAACATGCACTACACTACCACATATTCCGGGAGACCGGTCTGGAGCCTAGAGCTTGTCCCGGCTGGGGCGGTGCCCCGCTGGTGGGAGAGTCTTGGTTAGGGGGAAATCCCGCTAGACAACGGTAGGTCGGCGCCGGATCTCGCCATCCAGCGGGGGAAGATCACCGCCATCTCCCGAGGGAAAAACATGCACTACACTAATGGAACTAATGACCGAAGTAGTTGACGCGCCCGGAAACACGGAAAAATCAATCAATCAATCAATCAGTTGGCGGGCCCTTGAGCACGAAATAATCATCAGTGGAGGCTTCCAATTCAGCTCGACCAGCCCCGCTTCCTCTGGCAACGCCAGGCAACAATGCCTGGAGCAAGGAGATTGCATGTGAAGCAACGCAAGGAGATTGCATGACACTAAATGTAAAAGTAGAGCATCTGGGGATAACATTTAGAATCGCAACTACTTCTTTTTAATTCTTGGCCGATCGAAATAATTTCTGCTAAATTTGCGTGTAATCACTCCTGTGGTTCAAACGTATTTGAGGCACAGATCTCTCTTTTATATTTTAGCGATTGCATAGCGAGAAAACAATCCATTCATTAATTAAATGATATACTTCCAAACGTGACGTAAAAAATTGATACATGTGGTTATACGTAAACTGTAATGGCATAGTAATAAAATTCCCAACAATCAAGTTTTTAATTCATTAGAGAATATGTTTTTTATATTTGCCAAGGGCAAGGAATTAAATAATTGGTCCACCAATGATAAAAATGTTAATAAACGATTACAAATATATTCTCCTTAAGTTACATTATTTATACTTAAAGTTTTTGAACGAGTATTTAAGACAGAAAGAAAAGCCACACTATGCAAAAAGTCCTTTGTTCGCATCTCTTTAAACATCGAAGGAACCTCAGTAATGTATCGTGAAACCAAACCCTCAGATAGCGAATGAAAACAGTTTATAAAAAAAATTCTTCGTCGCTCTTTTAACGTTCAAAAATTGACTTAAATAGATCACAAAATGTTTGTTTTACTTTTTCACAAAAAATCGTTGCCCCGGTGGAGTATAAAATGGTTTTATCACTTGTGCAGAACTCAAATTGAATTTATTTGGGCATAAAGGAGCACCCTTAATAAAGACATTATCATCCATTTAAAATTAAACCTTTTTACTTGGGCGTGCACAGCTGGGTAGAGAGAGATATTAGGGGATGGGGGTGGGCAGGGCGAGGGGGTGGTGTCGGTTTTCGGGCACGCCACTGCCGACTAGCGGCTGTGATGTGAACTAAATGTATCGGCATGTTTCATTTACCAGCAACTAGGAGACGTTGTGCCACTGTCGACTCTGATATTACGCCTGTGAAGTGAATGGGTAATTGAAGTTGGAGAACACGATTTAGAAGGTACTTTAGAATCCAATTTTCAAGGTCGATTTCCGAGTAGATTACGTAATAAAAATTCGAAAAGTTGAAGGCTAGAAAGCGAACGTTTGCCACATCAAGGTCACGATCGTCAACACAATAAAAAAGAGGTTGATTTAACGTTTGATTTTTTTCGTGCACTTGAACTTCTCTTTCAAATATTGTGGAGTAATCTTTGTTTCATCTTAATTTTTTTTTTCAAAATGCAGGTCGTGGTAATTTCGTAATGTAGAGATTTACTGTCTAAACAAATCATCGCGAACAAAAATATTGTAGGCCGATTTTTTTTAAATTGTGGTATAAAGACAAAAAGGTTTTGAATGAAGTCGTTGAATTTTTAAACCATTTTCTATAAAATACAATTTGAACTCATTTAAATCATTGTGATATTGCCTTCATCATGAACTGCTTTAAATCATTGTCATCCCATGACAAGATCTACACAAACAGAGCTAGAACTTATGAATGGTTCCATCTATCACACTGATCTTTTTTAACAATCCTGTGGAGGCGAGTTTTAATAGCCATTCAATAATGGATTCTGAGCATTCGACCTACCTTCTTTCCCATTCTATCTAAAGCAAGGCATCAAACCATTTCAAATGTGTCTTTTTCTGTAAAATATATCCATTTTTAATAAAATATTTCCATTATCTTTTGGTTTTGTTTATTGGTAACAATACGTTATGATTTCCGTTTTGATTTTCAAATGGTTTTCCTTCTTAATCGAAAACTTTCATCCATTCCTGACGGGAGAGGAATTAGAATTTAGTTCTACCGTCACCAGTTCTATTGAATCAAATATATAGTCGTTCGGTGATGGACATAGTTTTCCTAGATATTTTTGGAATTTTCTTGAAAACGACTCAAATTTGTTATTCGAATAAGAAGAATATATACTCATAAAAATGGTCCATATCCAAATTCCATTGATATCTCTGAATTTTCAAAACTTGCAAAATTTCAAATATTTTAAATAATTGTTTTTTGAAAATGCGTCAAAACGTTTTCTTTGAATTTTTTGCTCAATTTGAACAACTTTTGTTTAAATACATGACCTATATTCAGTTTTTATTTAAAAGTTCCGACTTTTGAAAATGGCTAAGTTTAAATTTTTTCGAATGTGTTATTTACATTCAATATTTGATCTGTAGATTGTTGTCATGCAAACTATTATTCAAAATTTGATCTTAAATGTTTATGTATTTTTTTATATTACTAGTTTTCACGCCTTTAGATACATGGTAACGAATTTTTTTTTCTTTCGGAACTGTCTTACACCTTTTACAATGAAGTTAAATACTTCTTTCTTAAAATAATGTATTTTTCTACACATTACATCCACAAAGACTTTCAAGCTTTTTATTTTCTCACCTTGCTTCGTAAAAATCGAAAGTATTGCAATTGTACACCGAAAATCGACGGTTGTTTGTTTTCTTGACTGAAAAAACTCTTATTTCTGAATACTGGTAACGAAGAAGTGGACAAATCTCTCTGGTTTGGAATATTAAAAGAGAATAAATTCCTTTATGTAGTAAATTATTTCTTCTAACACGTTGTGTTTTCAGAATCCATGTTTTGTGGGCCCTTGATACCCAAAAATTGTTTGATGGATATTTGTATTTCCCTCGGTCTGCCTCTTCATCTTCCTGTCTGGAGTCGCCTACATCGTTTAGACGATTTTCTCCAAAATTAACATTCCCCGATCGATCAAACCGAATTCACTGGTCTGCGGTTTTTAAACGTATGGGGAAGATGAACCATCTACGCACGTTGTCTTCAGCTCTAGAATCTCTTCCCAACAGCAGTGCATTTCGTTCAGGTACAGAAGTACAACTACTTCTCTTCAGGAAAGATCTTTATTACTAACCAGTGGACCCAGCAATGCTTTGCTGTTGCAGTGTAATGCGCATCACACACTAGTGGACACGTGACAATCACGTTTTACACAACTCTCTGCAAAGGTCCTAGTAGAAGAATCCTAAGAATGGGTGTGTTCTACTTCCTGGTTTGG
This sequence comes from Teleogryllus occipitalis, assembly GCA_011170035.1. Taxonomy (NCBI): domain Eukaryota; kingdom Metazoa; phylum Arthropoda; class Insecta; order Orthoptera; family Gryllidae; genus Teleogryllus; species Teleogryllus occipitalis. The sequence goes on along the minus strand of BLKR01003252.1, from coordinate 59,401 downwards.
ACATGGTTGTCTAGTATCCTATTGTTAAAACGTTCTCCTTCAAATTTAATCCTGCGTTCGCTATTATAGTTTTTTGGAGAAATTTGCTTTTCTTGTCCCAGGTTCAAATAATAATTCCGGCCGGTATTTCACAATCGCAGGGGCGGAATACTTGTAGGCGGTGAAGACGCGCTTAATCTTTGACTGTACGGCGGGTTGCGATTATTATTATTATTATTATTATTATTATTATTATTATTATTATTATTATTATTATTATTATTATTATTATTATTAATAATAATAATAATAATAATAATAATAATAATAATTAAATTTTATTATTTTTTATTATTAATTATAGTAATGATAATAATAATAATAATAATAATAATAATAATAATAATAATAATAAACTGGGATAGAACCATAATTACAGACAAAACAATAGCACACAATCAGCCAGACATCACATTAATTGATAAAACTAATAAAATCACCTACTTAATAGATATCGCAATCCCAAATACACACAACCTTCAGTCCTCCCACATGGAAAAGATTTCCAAGTATACTGAACTAGCAATAGAAATAAAACAGCTATGGAAAATGGAGAAATTTAACACGGTACCCATCATTGTATCCGCAAATGGAGTCATCCCAAAAACCTTGTATAATAGCCTACAACAGTTAAACCTGACAAAATCATTGTATATAGAATTACAAAAAGCTACAATCCTCAACACATGCAAAATAGTTAGGAAGTTTCTGGATAGCAGTGTGACTCACGCCTGATACATATATCCTACTCCAAAATCAAAATCGGAAAGGGCCTTCACTTGGCAAAAGCCCGTAAGGTCACTTCAATCCTGGGACAACATCCAGAGACATAATTGTATAATAATAATAATAATAATAATAATAATAATAATAATAATAATAATAATAATAATAATAATAATATAAACGGTCGTGTTTTTTGTGTGCTTGACCGAACTCATTAGCCTCCCCGCTCACGCAGTCGGCTAAAAGGGTAACTTTTTAAAAAGTATTTATGGCATCATCTGACGACACCAATCGATCTTCGCAACATGTGTATTACGTCCGGAGCTGTCGACGCGAGCACCCGCACGCCAACGCCTTCTGGCGGGCAGGGCGCGCACCCTGTGCGTCGGCACGCCCCGCGCCTGCGCCCCCGCCGCTTCCGGTCGAGACCTCGCGATCGATCCCTCGCGTGTCACTTGTTCGTGACGTCGGCGGCCGGTGCGGTGGGCAGTGACAGGTAGGTCCATGCTCAAAGATGCTGATCTTGATGCCTGCGTTCAAGGGATTCACGGAACAGGTGCATGATGTACTTCCGTTCGTTTTGGTTCAGGCAAGCAGTGTGCGAGTTGTTTTGTGATTTCTGACAGGTGGTGTCTGTGAGAATGGTAATTGACGTTTCCGTACGGTTGGATGGAACTAAAGACTCTTTAAAAACTGAAAACATGATTCTCTGTTATATTACTTTCAAACATTTTTGTGAGCATTGCTTCTTCCGGAACTGTCGATAGTATCCGATTTCATTTTCGACTTGCTTCTTTCTATTCAATTCAACTTTTTTTATAAGTGTTTCAAAACAACGAAGTAACATATGTCTTCGCGGTAGAGAGACATTAATGTGTGCTATATACCAAACAGAAATATTTAATTTCTTAACTCTTTATTGACACGCTCTGTTCTACGAAGATTAGATTTCGTAACTTAAAATGCTCATCTTTGATCGTTTTCATCACGTACAATCTACACAACATTTCATAAATGATAATGTGAAGTTGCATTTGAATTCATGAAACTAATTTGAGAGGTTCAATATGAAATATAATTTTACCAATTCAGCTTATGGCATTTGTATGCTCCGTCATTTCTCAAAGACAATTTGCATTTTTACATGACACAAACTCCTCCTCGACTAACAACGTACTGCAATCTGTAGTGAAGCACACGTTTGTTTTTGAAACTACATTCCGTTTATTTAAAAAGTTCAGAAAAATTAATCAGTTGTCGAAAATATACATATGGTTTTCGAGGGGGTCGTGCTAACATGCAATTTTTATAAATGGCAATTGCGTGTCGTTAAATATGACGTGAAATTATTAAACTGAACTGTTTCATTCTTTCGGCGACTTCTACAACTTTGACAGAGTGATGAGGACGAGCTCTCATTGAAAGGTAATCGTCATATATGTATTTTATCTTTTCATTTTATTATCTATAATAGATAATTATTGCTCATATATATTGCATAACCTGATTCTATGTTGCTAGACCGAAGGCTTTTAATTTATTACAAAACCTACATTGTAAAGCAGTCTAACTTTTCGAATTTTGGTAGTTTTTTTAAGTCTTCGTTGACGCAACGTGTCTCAGTACCCTTGTTGGGCGTTGATCGCTGGTAAACCTTCGTTATTATTTTTGTCAAGTCTCGTCACGGTTGCAGTCAGTCAGTGCCTTTTATCACTTCGACCAGGAACGCCGTTGAATGTTGGGGTTCCTAGACGGTCACCCAACCAGGAACGCGCAAAGTCTCGATTTTTTAACCTCTGTGACTTCACGGAGCGTAGTAAACGAATTCGGCTAGCGACGCTATCAAACCCACGAAAAAGCTATTGAACATGTTGCAATCTTAATGAAAGACAGATGGAACAGCAAGTGGTCCATGCTCAAAGCCAGTGAACTCCATAAACGAATAGGAAATTTCTTCAATTTAAAAACAAGTGCTGAATTAAATAGAAAAGAACAAGTAGCAATATCTAGAATCCGAACTGGACCCTGCAAATTGAGTTATATCCACTTATTTAACAAAAGCCCTCCTCTCGCCTGCAACCATTGTGACAACCCCACTCTTCTTAATTTAAACTATGTAATTAACCACTGCCCTCATTACAACACTCTTAAACAATAAATTCTGCAGGATGACTCATTTACCTTAATTTTTTAATCCCCTAAATACCAAGAAAAAATCCTTAATTTTTGCAAAAAAATTCAAATATTTACTGATATATAATAGTTATTAACTATTGTCAACAATTTAAGAAACCATGTTAATTTTTGTTAGCATATTTGTTATTACTGTAACTAAAACAACCAAATGTATTATTTAATTGTTCTAATGACAATCGCTGTTGGTGCGACAATAAATAAACTAAAAAAAGCTATCGCTAAAGGATGGTATCGCTAAAGGAAAAACAACAACGGGAATGAACCTGAAGTAGGAGACGAATACATGCTAATCTACCAAACTCTTTGTTAACTATTTATTTACCATCGCGGACGTCATGTATTCTCCTTCCAGATTTCGCACCTGAAATGAAACTGCGCCGTTGAAGATGGTTCGCACTCTATTCATTTTACTTTCATCTCGGTCGCCTACTCCCATTTATCCCTTAATGTGCTCATCTAATTATTTAATGGCTTACTTACCTATTTATTGATTTGCTTATTTTTTTACAGATTACTTAATAACTTATTTGCTTAACCTTATTAATTTAATTATTAATTTTCATTGTGTACTTATTTTACCCATGTACTTCCTTTCCAATCTAAGTTCCTTACATCGTACATCTTACATGCATTATCAACAGCATATTAGCGTACCCGTGCAATAATTTTTGTATGTGTAGACCCGAGCTCCCCCTTCTACACAGAGGTTTGATGAAGGAAGCAGTATGGAAGGGAAACGCGTTTTGATAGAATTGGATTTACTAAACATTTCTTAATTAGATATAACTGCCTAATCCATCATCACCTCAGAAAGGATGTATTCAGAAATTTTATTTTCTAAGTCTGTCCTTACTTCCAGAAATGTTATTTAAGTAGTCTCAGAATAAAGGTTACAAACTTCTAGGACAGGAAGAGTGATCGAAAATCATCACTTTTCGCATATAACATGGAGTGGAAGATTGCACATAACGAAATGGTATGCGCTTATACATGTGACATTTTGCTACGAATTTTAGGCAATCCCATATGCATAGATGTTCGGCACAAACATGAAATATCCTTGATAATGTTAAAATATGACAACTATTGACTTGTGTATCTGTAGATACCTAAAAATCAGGGGCAAATATTACTTTTTGCAGGAAATGTTATAGCCAGAAAGTGAACGATTTCGACCCCTCTACATGTCCTAGAATTTTATAACATTTATTCTGAGACATCTGTATATAGAGCAATCTCACATTTCCCTATCTTCATTGGATAAAAGTGATCATTGTTGACCACTCTACATGTCATATATATATATGACATATATATATATATATATATATATATATATATATATATATGATGGAAGAAAAACATGCACTACACTAACGGGACTAGTGACCAAAGCAGTTTACGCGCCCGGAAACAGGAAAAAATCAATCAATCAATCAATCAATCTGACTTTCTGGGTGTGCCTCGTGCCAATAATAAAGTCGAAACTTCTCATCCAATTCGGGCGTTGAACAAATCACCTCCGAGACAGTCCGTCATATGACATGCCGGATCCATCAATTTCTCAGAGGGGTCGATCTTGTCTGAGCCTCTCGAATACGGGAAGAGAGCCTAGCCAATAGTAACGAAAAACCTCTAATCCTCCTCGCGCGATAAATACCCCACCACCAACACTCTTAGAGAAAAGATATCTGTGATATAACAGTTTTTCAGGATTGTCTATTTCGTCGAAATCTCTCCTTATCACGGGAAGAGACTTCAATGATGAGGAGAAAATCTCCTCTGTATCTTGCGCGACACAAAAATCCACCACCAAGAGTGTTGGAGGTGTGATATGCGCGATCCAACAGATTTGTCGATCTCGCCCAAGGCCTTCTAACAAGGGACGAGAGCCCGATGGTGAAGACGTGTCGAGGCGTTCAACAAGGTTGACTCTCAATGTCTCACACCGTCTTTCACGCTCCAGGACCGGCTTTTACGCACTTCCGTGTTATTTTTTAGAAAGCCACTTGGTTGCAAGATGTATTATTCATGATACCCGTCGACCTTGGCATTTGGTGTTCTGCCGGTCGACCTCACATGGTGTGATGCAAGATCACTGCAGGATGTGAAAGAGAAGATTGAGTGATGGTTCGGTTGGTTAATTAATTAGTGATTCCGGGCGTGTCAACAGCTTAGGTCAATAAGTCCCATAAGTATAGTGTGTGTTTTCCCTCGGGAGATGGCAGTGATCTTCCCCCGCTGGATGGTGAGATTCGGCGCCGACGGCTAGTGAGGTTTCCCCCTAACCAGGACTCTCCCACCAACGGGCCACCGCCCCAGCCGGGACAAGCTCTAAGCTCCCGACCGGTCTCCCGGAATATGTGGTAGTGTAGTGCATGTTAGTGTAAGTGTGTGTGTGTGGGGGTGGATAGGACAATGAGGCGGTAGGAAAATCGCGCCCGGTCCGTGGCCCGTTTGACATGGTACTGCTCCGGCATTCGCCTAGTATTGATCAAAGAAACTACAGAAAACTACCGATCATTACAGCCGGGCACTAAAATTCTCCTCGACAGCTGAACTCGACAGCTGAAGCTGAAGAAGACAGCTGAACTCGACCTAGCTATGTAGCTAGTAACGAAAATCCTGCCACCGTCGGGACTAGAATCCTAGGGCATCCCGGTAAGAGGAACTGTACTGACATCAATTGATACCATAATCACCTAATCGGGTGAAGGAATCTGATATTCAATGTGATGGAACTGAATGATGTAAGCTGTACGAGTCCGAGAGAGACAGTTGTTACTGATGTGCAGAAGTTAGACATCGTTTCCAATTATTTCCGTTTCATTACGTGATGTACTCGTGTTTGCGAATTGTTCCCTGTGTTCTTAATGCGTGAGAGAGTTGTTTCCTGTTGTTCCTGGTAAAATAATTTGCTCATCATACACATAAGGAATAAAGGAAGGATGCAGGTACCTCAATGTCAAGAAAGGTCATGAAGGAAGGTTAACAATGCTACAAACATGTATATAAGGAAAAAGTAACATAACCACAACCCACATAAAATCCGTGTGTCCAGCAGAAACCAGCCAGTATACCTCGCGACGTCTGCCCGCACGGTAGAATAGTGGCTAGGGCTGACAGATACTAGTGTTGAACACCTGAGGACTGTGCAGGACACCTAGAAGACATTCTCTCTTACGAGGTAAGCCATGACGACCGCTTGGGGACAGACGAACAATCCGCAGAAATTCTAGATGGCAGTCACTCAGAATCTCAACCTCACGGTTCACCTTTCTCCACGTCTGTAGGGAATATCCTAGATAAACTATCTGGGGTCAATGAGGTATCTACCACAATAGTATTAAATGTAATTTTAATATGATTACATATAACCAGACACGTGTTTCGGGAACACTCTTCCCATCCTCAGTGGTTCTACAATTTTAAGTACGTATTCAAATTCCACATGTATGAACGTCAACAAAATCATATATAAACAGCGAACAATAAAATAATTATTTAAAATTAGTACTTACCCAAGTAACACAGATTAAACGCATAATTTCATGGAAAGTCGTCAACGTATGACACCATTTTGATCATACGCTGTACGAATGCAGACTGGGGGAAGTTTAGGGAGGAAATAAACGGATGGTAAAGCTAGTCAATTAATAAATTAATCATGGGGCTGGATTTTACTATGGATTGCTCATTGAGTACCTATATCGGACGCCATGTTACCAAATATGATAAAACTTGGAAGCCGGAGACTACATTTTATCCAAGAAATTTTATAAAAGAAATCTTTTATAAAATATTGGCTATTACACTGTCATATTTCTTTTATAAAATATCTTTGACAAAGATCTTTTTTGAAATAGAGTTCGCAGCGAAAATGAAATGTTTTAGCGGGCTTACTGCTTTCCGGGGCATCTATAACTGTTTAATTTCTTAATTATTTATGAAGAGACTAATTATGATTTGTTTGGTTGTACTTGTAGGTCATCATTTAAAAGAAAATATAATATTTAAGAATGATTTTAGAATATCTTGAGATCGGGCAAAAATAATTTTATGTATTCGAAACACGAATTAGTGGTCCATAAACAAGACTTATAAGAACATTTAATCACAGCAATGCTAACTGAAAAACAAAACAATTTTAACAGGAATTGATAAGCAAATATGTGTCCATTGTTGGCAGCGTCCATTGTTGCTGCCCACAGCATCCATTGTTGCGCTCATTGCCGACGCTTCTGAGGTTGATGCTCTCTTCAGCTGCCTGTCCCAGTTGGGACTCTACAGCCAGGTGTTAGTGGTGTGGGATTTTTCTTCTCCTAGTTTTGCCCCCACTCCCCCGTACTGAGACGGGGATTGGTAAAATAAGAAAAATAACATAGGGGTTAATACATTTTATGTTGGACAGGCTATTTAATTAGGCCTTAAGGAAGACGGAAATGGGGGTAGAAAAAAGGATTTAATGTTTTTATTGATTTTTACTTTCTCGCACTTACTGTCGTAAGAAGAAAAGGTACTCTAATCGTGCACCAGAATACGGCGAATTTTCTGCAGAAAAACCGTCTCATTCTGGTAACGAAAAAAGTGAATAACTTTATTTGATAAATTTAGGGGGAAATCCTTTAACGCGTTGTGTAACCAGAATTCATGTTTTGTTCTTTACTTTCTCGTATACGCACATACATACGGAGTAATATACGTAGTATAGAGAAAGTTATGTAATGCTCCGCGAAAAAACGGCGAATTTTCGGCAGAAAAAATGTATTGCCGGGCCCTGAAAACAAAGGAGTGTATAAATCCAGTTACTAAATTAAGAGAAAAAATCTCTAACACGTGATGTAACCATAATTCCTGTTTTGTGGGTCTTTGATGCCAAAACACCAATTGAAAGCAAAACGTCAGTCTGTCTGCGCCTGTCCGTCTCTCCGTCCATCTGTGAACACTACTAGCGCCTAAACAGATCGTACGATCTTTTCCAAATTGAAGAATCCCTTGTCGATGTGATTCTAGTTGAAACTTTGAGATTTTAAAAATCATTCTTTAAAATTTGAGGGTACATTACATGAAGCCGTCGGTCATTTTCAAAAGTTTCTCAAAAACGACCCCAAATTTTTTTCTTTAAATTTCTTCTAAGAATAGAGTAAAATACACTTATAAAGGCGACATACGTCCTATGTCCACTGTAAACTCTGAATTTTCGAAAATTGGAAAAGTTTGAATTTTTTCGGTGTTTTCCTACAACTCTAAAATTGAACACAGATTTTTCTTTCAAATAAAATTTGTTGTCCATAAATAATTCTTTCAATAAGGTCATATAATTTTTTTTGAAAATTACAGACAGACAGACGAACAGACACAAGAACAGACACATCAACAGACACACGAACAAACAGGCTTTTCGTCGTCGTTCGATTTTTCTGTATCAACGACCCACAAAACATTAGTTTCTGGCAACACGAGTTAAAGGATTTTTTTCTACATTTCACAACATTAGTTAACCCTTTTTACGTTACCAGGACCCGGCATTAACAGTTTCCCCATAGATTCTAACAATAATATTCGAATTCACAGAATGTTGTTGAAATAATGCCTTTATTATGATTTTTCTATAGATTTGTTAAGAATACCAAGTAAAGAACAGAAGATTCCTTTCTTATTGTATTTCATTTCATATTGTTAATAAATCTCTTTTTAATAATTACTGATTATTTCACCTTTGGAATTGATTGAAAATTTTCGTTGAATAGAAACAATGAAAAACAATTTTTTCTTCCTTTCTGGTAATTATGTAGTAAGAAGAAAAAGTATTGTAATCATGCGCCGGGAGACGGGGATTTTTCAACAAAAACCTCTAAATTCCGATCACTGGTCACGACAAAAGTAGATAAATTTTATTCTTGTATAGAGTGAATTACTTCAATACGTTTGTAGACAGAATCCATGTTTTGTGGGTCCTTGTTACTAAAAAATCTATTTACGACAAAACGTCTGTTTGTCCGTCTGTAGTTAACACAAGCATCTAAACGCCGCACGTTCTTTTTTAGTCAAATCTGTGATACATGACAGTTTAAAATCATCTTTGTGAGAGACAAAAGTTATAAGAGCTTCTGTGGTATAGCAGGTAAGCGCACTGTTGGAGAAGCTTAGGCACGTAAGATCGAATCTCATCCCGGCGAATAATTTTTGCGGGTAGAAACAATTTTGCGGTTAATTGTATAGTTATAATCATTCGTATCCATTATAAATATCACATAAAGCATGTGTTTTGAGGCGCCACTACTTATTTTAGTGTGTTAATGTCTTTAAGAATCACGTATAAATATGCCCCTATTGCGATTCTGGCTTCAGAACGTCTGCATGTGCGCCCGTGTTGAGCTCTAGAGTTATCGCAACTTTCATCTGTGACGTAATTCAACCTTGGCCATAGTCGCCGAAAGATAAGACCGGGAACGACTTCCACAGACGGTTCTAAAGACCACGGCTTCTGGTTGAAAATATTTCTAAGTAAAATGAGCTATGTAGTTGCGTGGGTTGTAATCGTTTGAATTTTTATTGCGAATTTGATACCTTTGACACATGTAGAACATTCCTCTAATAAAAAATCTAAGTGCAATGAATATCACGTAACTATTCTTTTCGTAGTAAGTGTGCTTGGACAGGGTATTGAGAAATATCTGTGATAACACAGTGCGGTCGAGCCAGACCTACAGACTACAGGGATCCGAGTGCAAATCCCAGTAACGCTGGAATATTTTTACCTCCACGTTTAAAGAGAGTTACGTAATGCTGTTCGAGGAAGTGTCGAAATTTTCACAGAAAACACGTTTTGTAAGTAGCTAGTTCGAAAAAAGTGCATTGTTGGTATTGTTCTTTTATTTTCTATACACAAGGCTGTCAAAACGCTTGTTTTTTGAACCCGAAAAAGTGATTTTCCAAAAAACCTCTTTGTGAATCCGTCTTCGTGTGAGTAATTCTAGAGCCTAAAGTAAACACGATTTTCACCAAAATGGATATTCCTTGAACGATCTGGCTAATATTACGAATCTTCGAATTTGAAACGAATCTTTTAATTTTGAAGGTACTTTACACCAAACCCCATCATATTTACATAATTTCCTCAAAAAGAGCTCCAATTTTTCTGTAAATCTATTCCTCGAAGCACAAGATGTTTAAAAGTGGCGTACGTTCAATTTTGGGCGAACGATCTGAATTTTCGAAAATTGCAAACAAATACCTATTAACATTGTCGAAAACAAATATTAACGCTAGAGATTTTTGTTTCATGAAATCTCTTTTTAAAAAGAGATATTAAATTAATGTAAATTAAACACTCCACTCTTTCCTAGTAATGATCCACTCTTCACTAGTAATGATTGCTGCTATTGGGTCTAACCGCTTCCTTATTCTTTGGAGGGCTACTGTTTTTTTAAATTTTTTCCAACAGTATTATCTCAAAAGTACTGGATGAGAACAGTTGATATCTGGAGTTGAAGGGATGGTGTTAGCTCCTATTGTAGGCCTGGTTCCTTGTGATTCCAGTGAAAAATCAGTAACTGCACTGAAACAGCAGAAGCTTCCGCCAATTGATAATCATAAGTGAATCACCATGTACTGGGTAGGGAGGAGAACGAGGAAATCTATATGAATTGTCGCCTGGTCTTTCTTTCTCAGATAAACACTTGGATAGTTTATCAACATCAAATCGGAATTTTAGCGCCTTTGATGTAATATTAAACATAAAAAATCCCTTCCAGTTGTCTGCGTGTTAATTTTTAGTGTATCAAAATAGCCCCGACACCCGTATTACATTAGCCTCTTAAGTTGTATCATATTAGCCCCACAAATTTGAGGCTGTATATATCATGACACGATTAATATTATTGCATTATTTTAACGCAGAAAAGAATATTAATTCTTTCTTAATGATAACCTATTTTCAAAAATATCGTGTCATAAAAAATAACGAAGTAACATCAAAAGATTTATATCACGGTGGTAAAGTTTTTGACTGGAAAAATTAGGCATTTTAGTTTTGATTTTTTCCTCCCAAATATTGTTACATTCTGAGTGTTTGCTATATGGTCATTATAATAGAATATATTTCCTATCATTTGTCATTTTCTTGTTAATTTTGGACATAAATAAATAACAACTCTTAAAGTGTAATACATTAACCCCAATTTTCTACTGTATAATATTAGCCCCGACTGATCTTTATAACATTGTCGAAAAACAATATGAACGCTAGAGACTTTTGTTTAATGAAATCTCTTTTTAAAAATAGATCTTGTATTAAGATAAATTGAACACCCTGTTTTTTTAAAAAAAACTGCAAATGCTTCACTTTCTTTTCGCATCGGAAAGGAGGTAGTCTTGTCGTGTACCTGGTGGTGAGGGGGAACCGTGTCAGGTGAGTTAACTTTAAAGACCCGAGTTCGAATCCCGACGAGTAGAAAATATTTTCTGCTGCAGTAGGTCTTTTTTTGTTTCTTTTTTGCAGGTTCACATAGTCCGTATTGAATATTGCATAGCAATTACTAATAATACGTGAAAATATATGCTGTTGAGGCAACACTTGTTTTGAACATAAAACACTTTCTAAATAGTATGTATAGTAAGATAAACTTTATTTAAGTGAGTAAACTTAGACCATTCACTTTGATTCTCTAAATTAAAACTTGACGTAACTGAGAACAGTGTCGTCATAAGAGTTATTATGATACATATATCCTTTATTTTTAATATCTTAGGCCCCGAAACGCGCTCCAAATTAATTATTAATATAATAGCAATAGCTATTTATATATAATATAATTTCATAATTATTTCCAAAGAACCGGAACGCCGTTCCGTCGGGTACCAATTTTATATACAGGATATTCGGGGAAGAAATGTCGAATCTTCGAAAAATAGCTGTTAAGACAATTTTAAGCTTATTTTGTCTAATAAACTTCACGGATATTCCAAATGGCTAAGCCGCAATAAACATTCAAAAGTTGGTTTGAATATATGTTTTCTAGGCAACTATTTGCGTTGTAGAAGCATATAAACACTTCATTAATATCTAAATTGTTTATGATTAACAAAATAAATGAATACATTTGATCAGAAAGAAAAATTAACCTAGAAATAAAAAAGCACCCAATTTTCACAGTTCGACTGCTTTTTTATTTCTCGGTTAATTTTTTTCTGAACTAATATATTAATTTATATTGTTAATAATAAACATGTTACATGTTTCTGGTCTGTTTACATGATTCTAGAATGCAAAGTTTTGCGTAGAAATCATATTTTCAAACCAAAATTTGCGTGTTTATTGCAGCTCAGCCATTCAAAATATCTATGTAGTTTATTAGACAAAGTATGATTAAAATTGTTTAAACAGCTTTTTTCAAACTTTCGACGTTTCCTTCCCCGATACTCTGTATATCCATGCTTCTTTAAAACCAAAAACAATAATTTGCGTACTGAAAACTAATTAACTAAACCCATGGCAGTATAACTGTTAACATAAGTACTGTCACACATCTTTCGCAGGATAAGGAGTAAAATTTAAAGAAAAATTATAGTTCACATGAATTTTGACAAATTGCGTCTTACTTTCTATGATATTCAAATGGTAACATTATATTACAATATTCAATTGGTTAACAATTTCGTCTAAAGAGTCTTGTTTGATAATTCTCCAATTTCGTATTGTAATAAGATATCTTATGATACTCATGTCGTAAATAACTATTTGACAACTATTATGTTTAGTGTATGTGTCTCGCAGGTTTTGTATTATTCTGAGAAACTGGATCATACGAATCACGTTTACTACGTTATTCACACAGGAGCACATGAATCTCATAAAAGTATTTAATAATATAATCCTTACTGATGAATCAACGTTTTATTGATGATTTTAATTTTGAAAATTTTCATCAGTTTGGATGTTTAAATATAGGTATCACATGTAATTACATGTCTGTTAAACACAATAGCATTTTATGAAGCAAGAAACATTGTTTTTCTTTTGATCATTCAACTTCATCCATCACTCAAAATTACTTTAATTTTCTCTGCTTATCAGTTTTTTTAATCTCAGATCTTCGATGAAGACATGAATCAAATAACATCGTAGATATTTGAATGTTTTAAAAATAATAACGTGAATAAATGCTTATATTTATTGAATTGGTTTTATAATAACCTGTAAAAACATGGGTTTTCTGTTGGTTTTGGGGATGTTGAAAACATTCAAATAGTAAAGGCAATGTTAAGCTGGTGACCTTTAACAATGTTTATTTGATATTTTTCTTAGGGATAGTTTATAATGGTTAAACGTTTTCAAAGAGTGCACATTAGATACCTCGAATGGCCCGTTTGCGTTTAATAAACCGCTACGTTCTCCCTGTACAGATGGTCGTGCAAAATTCAACGTTTTGATAGATTCGTAGAATGGCGGCCAACAAACCACCTTCGAACTCTGACGATACTGAAATGTAGTCTGTGTTGGGAAGGTCATATCACTTGACCACCAAGTTCGTTCTATGTATTTTCACTGGGAAATGCTAGTGCATTGATATTTTTTAAACTGTAAACAAACGTTAAATCTCTTTGAATTGTTATAACATCTGTTTTGCTTTCTTTTAGTAATATCCACTCCTTTTACCAAATACGTGAGTTTCTTATATTTTTTACACGCTACAATTATTTATTTTTACAAGTATTTATTTTCAAGCATTTAGGAATTCATGAAATTTCATTGAAACGTTCGCCAATCTAAAAACCTTTTAAATGTATATTAAATATATTAATGTTGTTTAAAAATATGTATTAACAATGCGTTGATTTAGCACATAAAGCTCTGATTTGAATATTATACAATGAAATCATCAAATTAACAGTTTTAGAAAGGAATGATAAATTGAATTGAAAATATTAACTTAAAGTTTATATACGTTTATTTAGAAATTTATATACTTGTGTAAATATTGTGATGTGTGATTCTACTCATGTGATCTTTCAAAACCCAAAATTGAATATTTCTGTATTTGAAAACCTTAACACTACCTTCATCCAATCCAGTGCAGTTTATATCAAACAGCTAAGCAATATGTTTCCCTATTTTTAATGGTAATGGTTAAACAAGAGGAACAAATAGTTTCTGACTCTCGGTGTTAACAGGGGACTTAAAAAAAATTAATAATACACTTATTCGGTTGCTCAACACCCCTTTGATAGAAAAACAGAAATAATTGTTTGGGCGTAATGCACCTTGAAAAATATTTTTTTATAATCAATTTCTTTCCTATTTGATAAATATATCGACTTGCAAATTGTAGGACTTAAAAGAGAATATAAAAACCAAGTAAAAGTTATGCTCATACTTGCCGTAAAAATACGAATTTAGCATAATTAAATTGGCCGCAGAATTTGTTTACAAGCAAGTGCATTTTAAGCGTATGTGGCAGGCAAAAGCGCGGCATTGGAGAAGTGTTTTTTCAGTATGCCCATCCCTCGCTATTCTGCTAGCGCGAATGAATTAAGCGCAAACAAATGGGGTCTACTAAGATGTTAATTTCTTATAAACAATTACATATATCTCGAGAACGAGATATAATAGCACCGAACGGATTCCGGAATTTTGCATCACATTTAAACGCTATTCAGATTAAACAATAAAAAAATTTGCAACAATTGCAAATTTATAAACAATTTCCAAATTTTGCAAATCTAAAGTGGGGAGAGTCTCCCGATGTCCCAGAACCAAAAACAGCGAATTAACAATTTTGCAACAATTTATAATTTTATAAACAAATTCGAAATATGCGTTAGAACGGCCGGGAAGGCTCCGCAAATTGTGCCTGAAATGAATATCTCAAAATAGCAGTTTGTCAGGACTTACAAATCGATTACTAAAAGTTATAATAAATTTTGCTAAAATGATAAATATTTACTGGTCTATAGACAATCATTCTGGACGGAAAACCCCGCTTAGAAATATTTTTTTCGTCGTGGCGTACGCGCAGGCAAACTATCTCCTTCGGCAAGGAAATATGACGATATTTCCGTCTCGTACGTAAACGAACTAGCCCCCTCCTCCTGAGACAGCGTTCTTTCTGTCCCTTGGGATGTTGCACCAATCACAGACAACTGTGGTTCTACCTGCTAGCGATTGGTCAACGCGTCCCTCCCCCTGCCCTCCCCCAGGCCGAGGGGTGTCCAAGTTTGTCGGCGCAGTGTGGAAGATAGAATTTTGAACGACATTTTTCCTGAGGGAGAGGGTACGTGAATTTCAAACTAATATTTTCATTTGGGGGAGGGGGTCCTTTACATGAAGCTTCAACACGTTTCGAAAATTCCTCTAAAAATGTTAACCATTTTGTTAACTAAATTATTATTTCAGATAGAGAAAAGAACGCTTAAAAAACGGCCCAGATTTCGATTTTGTTGTATTTCTTAAATTTTGAAAATTGCAACTTTCAATTTTTTGTTCTGTGTCTTCTTACTACTACAACATCGAAGATGATACTTTTTCCCTGAGTAAAATCTGTTCTTTAAAGATGGCTTTAAATAAGAACATATATAACATCTCGAAAATACGAGTTCTAATCGCGTAAATTTGAGCGAAATGTGCTTAATTTCAAAAAACAAGATTTTATCAAAAACGGCTCTTTTATTTTATTTTATTTTATTTTAACGGCATATATTATAACGGCATATATTATAACGGCATATATTATAACGGCATATATTATAACGGCATATATTATGACGGCATTTTTATTTTATTTTCAAATAGAGCAAAATACACTTATAAAAATGGAAAAAAGCGCAAATACCATTTTCGGTGTACACTGATTTTTGAAAATTGTATTTTTGAAATTTGAAACACGGTATTTTTGAAAATTGAAAAAAAAATAGCATTGAAAAACTACAATATTGAAGACAGTTAAAAAATAAATATGTTCTAAAATACTAGAGCTTTGAGTAACGTCATATTTAATTTTTCAAAATATGAGTCGTTCTCTCATAATTTTTAATGAAATGATGAAATAATTTAAATGGTTTTCAAATCTGTCTCGTGCCTGGTATGGACTGCATTGCATTGTAGATTGTGTGCAGTGCGGTGTGTGCGGCCAACTGTGATATGTGATGTGGTTGGAAGTCGTGAGATGTATGATGAGGTGTACCCATGAGTGGTGTGATTTATAGTGTGGTGAGTAGTCGTAGTGTGTAGAGTGTATTGTATAATGAGTGGTGTGATGTGTAGCGTGATATACGAGGGTGCGGTGTAGTGCAGTGTGGTATAGAGTAGTATGAGTAATGCGATGAGGTGTGGTTAGTTCGGTTTATAAGGTGAACCTTGTGGGGTACGCAGGGAGGGGCGAGGGGTGATGAGCTGGGTGCAGGATGGGTCGGGATAGGGTGGTGTGCGAGGTGATTCTGTTAGGGTTTGGTGCAGGGAAGGGGCGCGGTGTGGGGCCGTGGAGCGAGGCGTCGAGGGGTAGGGCATGTGTGAGGTGTGGGGTGGAGCGGGGGAAGTAGAGTGTAGGATGGGACGTGGGCTGTGGGGGAGTAGGGCGTGGTGTGGGGCGTGGTGTGGGGCGTGGGGTGGGGCGTGGTGTGGGGCGTGGTGTGGGGCGTGGTGGGGCGTGGTGTGGGGCGATTGTTGAGGCGCGGTGTGGAGCGTGGGCTGAATCGTGGGGTAGGGTGTAGGGCAGGTGCGAGTGGTGGTGCGAGTGGTGGAAAAGAGCAGGTGCGAGTGGTGGTGCAGCAGAGGTGCGGAGTGGTGGTGCGAGTGGTGGTGCATGGTGGTGCGGAGGGTGGTGGTGCGAGTGGTGGTGCGAGTGGCGGTGCGAGTGGTGGTGCGAGTGGTGGTGCGAGTGGTGGTGCGAGGAGTGGTGGTGCGAGTGGTGGCGCGAGGGCGGCGCGAGGGGTGCGCGGGGAGGGTGAAAGAGGGGTGGTGCGGAGGGGTGGCGCGAGGGAGCGAGGGGGCGAGGGGCGGGGCGAGGGGTGGGGCGAGGGTGGCGAGGCGGGGCGAGGGGTGGGGCGAGGGGTGGGGCGAGAGGGGGTGGGGCGAGGGGTGGGGCGAGGGTGGGGCCGAGGGTGGAAGCGAGGGGTGGGGCGAGGGGTGGGGCGAGGGTGGGCGAGGGCGAGGGTGGGGCGTGGGTTGGGTTGTGGCGCGGCGTGGACCGTGGTGTGGTGGTGTGTGGGGCGTGGTGTGGGGCGATTGTTGAGGCGCGGTGAGGGGCAAGGGATGGGGCGTGGGGTTGGGCGTGCGGTAGGGCCTGTAGCGCTGCGATTTGGGCCCGGTGCGTAGGGTGGGGAGCAGGGTTGGCGCGGTGCGTGGGGTGGGGCGCGGTGTACTCACGCCTGTCGATGAAGTGCAGCGGCCGAGGAAGCCCGGAGGTGTTGCCGGGGCGGCGGTCGGAGTGGAACCGAGCACGAGGCCGGGGCCCGAGCTGTAGAGGCGGCGCGGGGACGTCGGCCAGCCCGCCGCACAGGTGCGGGACTAGGCGTGAACTCGTTCACGTCGGCGCGCTCCAGGTGCAGGAACAGCTTCACGAAGTCCTCAGCGCGCAGCCGGGTAACGTACAGAGCAGTGGCATATAATTGGTTTAATCGCGGCAAAAACCTGGCCATAATTGCAAAATTCAAAGTGCGCGTTTGGAATTCTGACTTATCAAATCTCGTTCGGAAGACATTGGAGCATACTACTTCAGCTTCAGAAATTTATTTCAATCATTTTTGTCTTCCACACGGTGTCGTAAAGTTACCGTTGCTCCAACGGCTCGAATTCGTTGATTCTTGCCAACGATATTCGTGAAATTAAAAAAAGGGTTTAAATTTTTTTTAGGATTCTTTTTGTATTTCCGAATATAAGACACTTATGGCTATAAGTTAAGTATATTTTTAAGAAAAAGTGTATAATATTTTTATATATGATGCGGTTGAATTCTAAACCATGTAGCGTAACAAAGTTAGTCGTATATATTGTAGATTATATTTTTTTGTCCTGCGTAGTCCTGCCTCAATTATTATTTTTATTTATCAAGTAGAATGTCCTTAATCAGAATAACACAAATTTAGCTGCACATATCTGCATCTTTTTGTTTTAAAGCGACTATACTACAATGCTACGTAGTAAGATATAACACTAGATCGCCCCGGATGGTTTCTTCGATGCCACAGGGAACTGATTTCTTGGAATAATTTTTTTACTTCTCCTTCAGATAATTACTTTTAGTAGTAAAATTAATAATATAAATTTTTGGAGGGATTAAACAATAATAACCAAAGCCACCGAGCACTTTCAGATTTTTAGTGTATTTTAAGGATTCTTCTTTTCTTGGCGCAACAAACAAAACTATGGGTAACTAAGGTGTAAAAGTGAATTCACTGTGATCACCTCAAAGTATTGTTAACTAATTTTTGATTCAATTATTCAAAATTAAATATTAAATAAAATATTGTTTATTCAATAAGTGCCGACGAAATTAGATCAGTATACATAGATATTGGGTTCCCAACAGATGGGTGACAATAACTACATTATTATTATTATTATTATTATTATTATTATTATTATTATTATTATTATTATTATTATTATTCCCAATATTTTTCGACTACAAAACTCAACAGATTAACCGAATGAGCCTGTGGGTGACTTTTATACACTCGCTATCATTTGTGGCTTGATAACACAGCTTAGATTCGGTATTATTCCTTGCCTCTTGCAATAATTCCAGGTAGTGTCAACGACTTTTTAATTCGTGGAACTCATCGCCAAGAACACATCCTGTTTCAGAATGTGTCATGTATCGTATGACGTCGGGTGTTGGGAGTTACATCTCAGTTGCTGTTCTGTGTTACAAGAGTACGGTCGTCGTAGGTGAAATCTTTATTCGAATGCGAATCATTTGCTAATCAATTTTAGTTTCTTTCTTTTGAGTGAGTTGTTGAAATATGTTTCGGAAAGGACTCAATTCTGACGAGAGTCTCAGAATATTGTATGATGAGAATGATGAGGTTGATGAGATTTCGGAACAAGTAGAACCATTTTGTACATATTTCTACGCACATTGGGCTCATTTTTATGAGTCAGTTAGCCATTTTGAAGCCGCCATTTTAAATTTTGAAATTTCATTATGACATTTGAAATCAATGACCTTTAGAGCCCCATATGTATATTTTTATATGCATATTTCTTTGTTTTTAAATGAGTCGATCCGCCATTTTGAAGGCGCCATTTTGAATTTTGAAATTTCGTAATGATATTCTAATTCAGCGACCTCAAAAACCCCTTGATACCAATTTTTACGCAAATCCACTGACATTTGCAATTATGACCAAGTTTTAGGCCCGATTAGACCAGTGTGCGGCGGCAGGATTTTCGACACTAGCTTTTCAGCTAGGTCGAATTCAGCTGCTGTCTGGAGGAGAATTCTAGCGGCCGGCTGCTCTGATCGGTAGTTTTCCGTGGTTTCTCCGATCAATACCAGGCGAATGCCGCAGCAGTACCCTAACAAACGGGCCACGGACCGCGCGCGATCTGTCCTTCCTCTTCCTTGTCCTATCCTCTCCCCTTACACACACACTTACACTAACATGCACTACACTACCACATATCCCGGGAGACCGGTCGGGAGCTTAGAGCTTGTCCCGGCTGGGGCGGTGCCCCGCTGGTGGGAGAGTCCTGGTTAGGGGGAAACCCCGCTAGTCGACGGTAGGTCGGCGCCGGATCTCGCCATCCGGCGGGGGAAGATCACCGCCACCTCCCGAGAAAAAACATGCACTACACTAACGGGACTAATGACCATACCAGTTGACGCGCCCGGAAACACGAAAAATGAATCAAATCAATCAATCCATCATTGATATTGTATTGTACGAATTCGAGTAAGAATACAATTAAATACAGACGTTATAACCTTGTCACTCTAAAAGGTTTCTTAGTAGTACACAAATAAATCACAAGCTAACATTTAACTTTTAATTAATGTGCAGATAATATATTGTATACTATAAATTCAGTCCCTTTTTTCAATTTTATGATTAGAATCTTCTCAGTGCACGGTTGCGAACCATCTCACCATAGAGTAGTACTCCTGCAAACTGCACAAGTAGGGACCTTGTGGGCGGGCGTCGTCAACCTAGTATGTGGGGAAAGAACGTTTATTTTCGTTTCACTTCGCCGCTCTCCCCACATTCCGTCCGCGTCGCCCGCCTCGCCCCGCTTCGCCCCGCTTCGCTCCGCCTTGCCCCGGCTTGATCCGTCTTGCCACGCCCCCATCGCTCTCGACCCGCACGCCCGCCTCCACTCCCTGCCCGGCGCCCGCCACTCCGTCGCCAATCCGCGCCCGAAATACTCTCCGCCAGCGTAGCCGGAGCCATGAGCGGGGGCGGGGCTGAGGGCGGGGCCGGGAGCGGGGCCGGGAGCGGGGCTGGGGGTGGGGCCGGGAGCGGGGCTAGGGGTGGGGCTGGGGGTGGGGCTGGGGCTGGGGGTGGGGCTGGGGGTGGGGCTGGGGCTGGGGGTGGGCTGGGGCTGGGGTGGGGTGGGGCTGGGGGGGGGCTGGGGCTGGGGGTGGGGGTGGGGGTGGGGGTGGGGCCGGGGGTGGGGCTTGGGGTGGGGCTGGGGGCGGGGCCGGGGGCGGGGCCGGGGGCGGGGCCGGGGGCGGGGCCGGGGGCGGGGCCGGGGCGGGGCCGGGGGCGGGGCCGGGGGCGAGGCCGGGAGCGGGGCTGGGGGCGGGGCTGGGCTGAGAGCGGGGTTGGGTGCAGAGCTGGGGCGGGGTTGGGGGTGAGGCTGGGGGCGGGGTTGGGGGCGAGGGCGGGGCTGGGGGCAGCGTGGTAATGGCGCGGCGTGGCGCTGCGCAGCGTCACCCCCCCCCCTCCCGAGCGCTCCACGCCTCGTTCGCCGCAGCCGCTCCGCGCGCCCTTTAGGTAATTGCATGATGAGTTGCCGAGTGTCACCCGACGACGCTTCGCCAACTTCCCAGCAGGCGCCGCGCTTCGCGAAGAACTGGACCTTGAGGCGGGAAACGTCTGGGGACGTCAACGTCATTAGCCCCCTAAGAGTAGTGAATGTTTTATCCCAGGCGGTGGCGTTGATCTACTCCCGCAGGATGGTGAGATCCAGCACCGACCTACACGTTTGATTGCGAAGGAATTGCTCTTACAGAAAGGAGGGCACCGCCCCAGCCGGGACATGCTCGCGACATATGTAGTAGTGTGTTGTATGTAAATCTGCGAGGTGCGTGTGTGCGTGTAAGGGGACCGGAGAGGTCAAGGATTAGGAAGACAAAATCGTGAGCGTTCCGTGGCCTGTTTGTTAGGGTACTTGTTCCAGCGTTCGCCTGATATACATTAAAGAAATCACGGAAAACTACCGACTAGAGTAGCCGGCCGCTAATTTCTCCTCGAGACTGTAGTGGCATTTCATTCTCAGGTCAAGGAGGAGAAGTTGGAGCAGGCACTGCTGTTGAAAGTTGGAGGGAAGATGAGGGTGAACATTTAATTTAAATTTCCAATAAAATTTTTTTATTGAAAATTGCCTTTATATCACTTTAAATCATATACGATTTCAGAACTCTGTAAAAAATATTTAGGTGAGAGCAGGCACGTCAAACCGCGCCCGCTCGACCTACTTGCTTCCCTAGGGTGCGGTGCCCCTACGAGTATGAGCAATTTCCCCCGACTCCGCACTCATTTCCCCTTAAAATCCAGGAAGGGGTGTATATGCGAAAGTTTAAGCGGCGCGAGGCGGTGAATAGTGACTGTGTACGAAAATATATTTGACAGATTTTTTCTATCAAATAACCGAGGTATTATGGTGTTACCGATTGTATTCTGTTTATATTCTTCACTTCTTTTTACTATTTCATGTTTATTTTCTTACTAAATTCTCCCATATATAAACATTTTTGCTAAGTGAAAATAATGTGTATCAATGGCAAATTCTTTCCTTGTTTTCGTTTTGTATGGTGTTATTAAATCACTCAGTTATTTATTGTATTAGCAATCAAGTGAAAGAAATTAGCAGGTTAATTTCTTTCACTATAAGATAACAATTCTTGCTTACGGACGGTTAGCTCCTTTAACAGACAGGAATACGTATCTGTTAAACCTAACCAAAACGTAGAAAGTGCATGCTTTTATGTCACTTTTTAGTAAAAAGGATTACAAAATATTTCTTTTGATTCATTTTTTAAAATTTTACTCTCAATTGAGAATTTGAAATCGGACTTACGTATGTGCAATGTTACATTTAAATCTCTAGATGCAGTGCCCGCGAGTTCTAGTAAGCAGTTCAGTGTTATCTGGCCTGAGACTGTCACACATCTAGGTTAGACCAACGAACAAATACACACCTGAAGGACTTGGAGCAGTAACAAGATGTGCTGCAGTACGCCTATATTGATTGATTGATTGATTGATTGATTGTTTTCGCGTTTCCGGGCGCGTCAACTGCTTCGGTCATTAGTCCCGTTAGTGTAGTGCATGTTTTTTCTCGGGAGATGGAGGTGATCTTCCCCCGCTGGATGGCGAGATCCGGCACCGACCTACCGTCGGCTAGCGGGGTTTCCCCCTAACCAGGACTCTCCCACCAGCGGGGCACCGCCCCAGCCGGGACAAGCTCTAGGCTCCCGACCGGTCTCACGGAATATGTGGTAGTGTAGTGCATGTTAGTGTAAGTGTGTGTGCGAAAGGGGAGAGGATAGGACAAGGAAGAGGAAGGACAGATCGCGCGCGGTTGGTTGGTTTTTTCGTGTTTCCGGGCGCGTCAACTGCTTCGGTCATTAGTCCCATTAGTGTAGTGCATGTTTTTTCTCGGGAGATGGCGGTGATCTTCCCCCGCCGGATGGCGAGATCCGGCGCCGACCTTCCGTCGACTAGTGGGGTTTCCCCCTAACCAAGACTCTCCCACCAACGGGGCACCGCCCCAGTCGGGACAAGGTCTAAGCTCCTGACCGGTCTCCCGGAATATGTGGTAGTGTAGTGCATGTTAGTGTAAGTATGTGTGCGAAAGGGGAGAGGATAGGACAAGGAAGAGGAAGGACAGATCGCGCGCGGTCCGTGGCCCGTTTGTTAGGGTACTGCTCCGGCATTCGCCTGGTGTTGATCGGAGAAACCACGGAAAACTACCGACCAGAGCAGCCGGCCGCTAGAATTCTCCTCCAGACAGCAGCTGAATTCGACCTAGCTGAAAAGCTAGTGTCGAAAATCCTGCCGCCGTCAGGACTCAAACCTAGGAACTCCCGGTCAGAGGCGCTGCAGTGACATCAGTTGATGCACTGAGCTACCGCTACCGGTAGTACGCCTATATCCACCGCAGTAAGCCTCCAGCATTTCGTAAACGTTAATATCTCGATTTTGATGAAAGTGTGTTTTATCTTACTATACATGTCTTATTCATATTTATGGAGTGTTGGGCAAGTAACAAGAGGCATACTTTGACCAAAATCGAGATATTAGCATTTCTGAATAACGAGAGGATTGGTGTAACTGGTTTTGCCAGTCTTGATACTGTTGCACGCCCTCCAAATCATTAATAAAACTTTTAAATGTTATTGAAATCATATACAGTCTATACACGTTAGAAAGGAAACTACAATTGTAATTTTTTTTCATCAAAATAAATGTGGAAAAAAGTGATTCTCTGAATCAAGCTCTCTGAGAGGCTCTTCTATAGGCTTAGCCTAGAAGCTTTTCATCCTCAAATTCCATGGTACGTCCATTATTCTTGCTTAACTTAAAAATCTATTAAACTCTGTCTCAGGTTCCTCTCTGAACTCCCCTCCCCACCCCCGGGTTTTTAGGCGCATACACAGCGCTGTGGTGGGGGCCATGCCCTTCAAAGTCGCTGCGCATTACAGCCTTAGCGAAGCCTCAAAGGGGAGCGAAAAGCACCTTTGTAATCACGGCTAAAGGCTCTTCAAAGAACGTCCTCTGTTACACTCAGGTACTCCAATTCACACATCTGGTCACCAGTCGTTGCGAGATAATTGTGCACCTCCGGCCCATTACAGAAGCAAATTTCCATAAATGAATAAAGGTAACCTGGAACGAGCGCCATTCCTAGGTATTCCTCTGTATCCTAGGAATTCTTAGGTATTTCTGTTGAGATCATTTATTGAAGAAACTATAGCAGAAGTAAATGCACAAGGTCATAATTTGTCAAACTCTATAAAGTTAGTTCAACAGAGACTGATCGTCGCTGCACAAGACAAGTGACGCAACTTAAAACTGTCATTCTACAGGAGGTCGCTTTTATCCTGAGTGGAACAGTTTATTTTGTGTCCCAAAAAATAACTGTCTAGCGGATTTATTTACAAACAGACTATTTTCAAAACATGCGAAGACCTCCTGGGAAGATCATTTTTGTTACGAAACAGTCGTTCTGAAGGATTTCTATTTTTAATTTAAAACCAAATCTCATCGATTGCAAAATGAAAGAAAAGTTTGTACTGTGCTTTGCCACCCGTATAAACTGTTCTGCATGGCCCCCATTAGTTAGTGATTGAAAGTAAGTCATGTTCTAAAATACAACATACTTAGCGAATATTTTAATGAAGTTTATCTCATGAATTTGGAAAACAATAGAGGTTATTATTTATTTAACGCCATTTAAACGTTCAGCATACTACTGTACTTATCTTATTTTTTCAAAATTGCGAGATATAGTGTGATGAAAAAGTCATTTTACGCAAAAGTAATATTATTGTGCTAAGTAACTCTAAACGATGGCGTTGACACTGGACTTTTAATTCTTTTGTCAAACACTTAAGTTTCATCTTGGCTGTGGTGTAGTGCTAGTGTTGAAATTATTCTCTTGAAGAAAAACACATGACGTGGCGTGTGTTTCTTGTGTTTAAAAGTTGCAGTGATATAAGTACACAAGAGATCATCATGTGTACATGCTTCAATTGTGATGGAAAGTTTCTAGTGTATTCTATTAGTTCTCAGCACTATTTTATAGAAAAGGATGTAGGTCGCTAGAATGCTTCAGCAGACAATTACCAATTTGCAAAGCAATCAGAAGATGATTTGACACTTAACTGAGGGTTGTAGCACTTCGCCCTTCAGGCGGATATAGGACGGTTCACTGGCGGTTACAGCGCTTCGCTAGGTTTCCAGACAGAGCGACGGAGCTGTAGTAAGCATGGTAAGCATTCATGAAGGCGCAAACCCGGCGTGACGTGCTGATTGGTAAAGAGGCAATTGCGGGAGGTGAGCACTGAGTTGCAGATTGTAATAAATAATAATATAATGTTCAAACCGATTCGAACAGATGTATTTATTTATATGTTTTCATCAAAAGAATCTAGGGGGAGGAATGCCTTCTATGCGAAGAAGTAAAAATTGTATGGGAGGAAGTAACGTATTGGCGGGGGGTATTATCTGCGCATATTTTTGTGAGCTCCAAAATCCTCACCTCATTCTTTCACAGTACATAATTGAATGATGGATGCATGTACCAACTACGCGTGGTTTGCACATTTGAAAACTAATGTCATTTTTGTTCGTGAGCAATACAAAACACATTCCAACAGGTAAACTACAGATCTCAAGATTCTGATGTTGTGTACGGAGGTAAAAAACATTTTGATGCTCCACTACTTGCTGAAAGTCCACACAAGTGGACAAGACAAGCAGTAACTAATTTCAAATAAAATGGCATAGTGCAAAGAATGTTCCATGAAATTAAATTCAAATCATATCGTTTACATGTGGTTCATGCACTAGATGAGGACGATGACAGAAGAATGCAAGTCAACACCAGGTACCAGATGACAACATGAGATTTCTTAATGTGATTTTGAATATTTATTCCCTGAGATTTTCATAATCCTTCGCTCTCAAAAACTTTTTTATGTATTACATTTATATATCAATTCCTTTAATGTCACTACCTGTTTCATTTCGTGTACGAATGGTCGAATTCCAAATATCGAATGTCATAATACTGGTGTGAGATTTATTATGACACATGAAAACATGTTACAAAATACAATATCACCTGAATCTAAAAGCCATATTCACACATTCAAAATATTTAAAACAGTTTTTTTTAAATGAAATATTCCATTTCATAAAAATTATTGAATCGATTTTCACAAAATAATGCACAAATTGTGAAAAACTATTCAATAATTAACCTTTAACAATATTTAATTATGAGCACATGCAAATAATGAACGAAGGAAGCTGGCCCAAAATATTGTGGTAATGGCAACCAGCTACCCATCGAAGAGGAGGAAGACCTAGACTTACATGGTGAGAAGGAGTAGAAGAGGCAATGGTGAAAAGGGGATTGAGTAATGAAGACTACACCGATGGAGAGATATGGAGGCTGGGATGCGAGAGACATCTAGGGTGTAATATCACTCGCCACACTACTACTACAATCTTCAATTCATTAATTAAACGTACTTTACTTTGTTAACGTCAAATTAATTTATTTCAGATACATTCGAATTATCTTACGCAGTTACGTAGTAAGGGCCTTTTTTGTTTCCTTGTAAAATTTCACCTCACATTTGATTGACCTTTCATTTCGCGGATGGGGACCGGATGGTTCGGCGATTATGATCACAGTCTTCCGCTAGCGACCTGTGAGAAAGCTCAGCGACAGCAAACCTTGGACGGACAGACAGACAAATCTGTCGAGGCCAATTACGAATCATGAATTTCAAACACCTGCAGATCCGGAGCCAATCCAAATTCGATCTGATTGGTCCGGATGCCATCCATCTCAAATAAAGCCTGTCAGGCGGTGAAGGATCATCCGCGCGCCCGTCAAACACGCTTCATTGGCGCCTCGCGGTCACCCGCCGGGGCGTCCAAGGTGAAGTTGCGTGATGAGGCCAACCGCGGAGCGCTTGGCCCTTCGGGATTTACGCGGGCATCAAAAATTTACGGCCACCGCCAAGGCGGCCCGAGTTAAAAGATCGTTATTCAGATAATGGGCCTCCTGTTCGGATCGTGCATTTTGCAACCGCCGCTTCCTCGAAATCCGCCCCCGTGAATAAGTCAACCGGCGTCGCCCGTGAGCGGCTCATGCGGTGGCGGCGGCAAACTCGGAAGGAAGCTGCGGTCGTTGTTACGGCAGGGCGGAGATTCCGGCTGCCCCGAATGAGTTTGCTTCGCTAGCGTGGCGCTCGCACTTCGGCTATAAAACAGAAACATTGCCTTCATTTCTGGTACTTTACATCTTCCGCGGCCGATAGTTACGTCTATTCTTTCTCGGACCTCTTTGGACGTTCACGCAAACGATTCGTTATAAATCACGCAAAACAGGGTAAATGTCTATTTTCAGGTTCACAAATGAAACAACATGAAAGAAAACGAACATAAGACTGAAAATTGGAAAATGTGAGGTTTCGGATGACACAAATGTAAGAGGTAGCAGCCAGTACATTGTGTAATATATAGTGTTGCAAAAACTTGGTGAATATCAAAACTACAAATAGCAAATACGAAATACAACAGCTCCGAAAATCACGCCAAAGCATTTCCTTAAGCTGCTGAGGCGTTGCTGCCGGGCGATTCGGCGCTGGAGGCAAAGGACTCCAGACCAATAAAATGATGGAAGTGAATCCCAAATGTTTATTAGAGGGTTTATCCCTGGAAGTGGTGGTGTTCCCGCCTGAATGATGAGATCCGGCGCCTACATGCACGTCGACTTGAGGGGGATTTTCTCCTCCACTATCTCCTTCAGTTAGAGCTTGTCCCATGCCGTGAGTAGTTCCAAGTTCCCCACTGGTGTCCCAGCATGTGTAGTAGCATAGTATAAACGTGTGTGTGTGTAAGAAAGCATAGGAGAAGAAAGAGGAAGGAAAATCGTATGCGGTGCGTGGCTCGTTTATTAGAAATCTGCTCGAGCATTCCCGTAGTGTTGACCTGAGAAACCATGGTAAATTAACGACCCGAGTAGTCGACCACTAGAACTCTCATCCTAATTCCACTCAACGCAGGGGTCTCGGGCTTGTGTGGACACTCCAACAACGCCGGGACTCGAACTGTAGAGCCTCCGATGGAGGTGATGCAGAGAATTGACTCCGAGCTAATTCAGTCGGCAATATAATCAGCGGGGACGACGTTTTTATGTTGCGCTCCTTGTGGTCTGGCTAAAAAATCACATAAATCACCTGCCATCCATAAATCTAAAAGCAATGAAAATGCATACTTAACCCTACATTAAAAAAGTACCTAGTATTCCAAAACATTCTATTGAAATTACAACAAAATGTATAGTTATTTTTCATGAACTTTGATATCCCCGTAACTGAAACAAGAAAGTACGATTATTATACGGGTAATTAAAGAAAAACAGGATTTTTTTAAATGACAAAAAAATTATTCGTTGTCAATACAGAGAAGTCACACTGTCGCATCCAATGGTTTGTCGAGAAAATAATAGACTATTCAGTGATTGGTTAATTAATCTCTAGAATCAACATCCACACCTCGATGTCATCGAGATGTGGATCATCCACACATCGATCATGAAAAAATCCCAAAGGAACACCAAATGACGAGAAAGCAGGAAACACGTTGGACAACTACAATAGCGCAAGAAGATAGCTGTGGCTGGCAGTGACGTACAAATGAGGACGCAAACTTCATTACGCGTTCACGCACTAGAGCTCTAACCGGCCACACACGATTCCACTTTCCGTATTCCACGTTTATCCGCATGGGCGGGACGCCGGTAACGTCGAGGACACGGGCAAGGAACGGAGCTTAGGCCCTGCGACGGTGGGGCGAGACGGGGATGGAAATGGCGGCACGGGTTGGCACGCGGCAGGACGGGGTGAGGCGGGGGAGGTGTGGGAGGCGGGGGAGGCGAGGAGGCGGATAGGCGGGGGAGGCAGGGAGGCGGGGAGGTGGGGGAGGCGGGGGAAGGGGGAGGCGGGGGAAGGGGGGAGGCGGGGCGACGCATCCGCCCATAGGCGATGGAGGGGGCACTGCTCTTATCGCCCTCCCCGCCCCTTCCTCTCCACGCTACCCGCCCCTGTTCTCCCTCATCGTTTTCGTGCAGCTAGGCCTCACTTGCCCCCGCCCTCTCCAGCTGGCCTCTGCCTGCCCCTTCATCCCTTCTGCCCTACAAATCCTCATTCCCCACCTCTTCCCGCTACTTTTGTCAGCCCCGCCTCCTTCTCCCCCTTCCCGCTTCCGCCCGCTATCCCCCGCACGCACCCGCCCCGCCCTTCCCCCGGCCGACTCACTAGAAGAGGAATGAAAGGTTGCAGCGCGGGCAATACTCCACTGATGGGGCGGCGGGCCGTATCTTTATGCGGCTGGCAGCATGGCCGCCTCTTTTCGAAGCCAATGGAACAGATAAAGCGAAGCGTTGAAACGCGAAGTGGCGGAAGTTATTCTTTTCCAGTTCGAATATCAAAACGCATTTGCCTTTCATAAAAATATGAGGACGACTCCATGAATGTCGATGAAGGCCATCCGCGAGCGCCGTGCTCTCTGCGTCGACACCTTCATAAACTTTTCTTCAAAGGACACCACCGCGCTCGCGAACAATCGATGCGATTTAACTGCCCCAAAAAACAAAAGGTTACACCTCATTTTCAATTTCCATGTTTCCGTTGCGCGATTAAAGGAAAAATTGAGGGCACTTTTGTGCCGCATATTCCGAGTTCCGCTGGAATTTTTCCATCTCTCTCCCAATTGGCTGTGCTCGCCAATGCCTCAGCATCCGTAGCGAGTGTATTTCTGACTCGTTCAAAATGTTACAATATAGCGCTCGCACTGTATTTGCCGAGCCCGACGCACCGGCATATCGTTGTTCGTAATGTATGGACACAGTTAAGAAATAAATGAGCAGAATTGCTCCATGAACGACAAAAGAAATACAATAAAGACAATAAAAATAGAGTACAGCGGTGAACATCGAGACACTATACTTTTGTTGTTGTTTTTCACTGCATGTACCAAAAAAATCATGAAAGAATGAATAATAATAAAAAAAGCTACTATAACTCTTCAATCTGTAGCTCTTTTAGGTTGGTACGAACACAGACGGTCACCAGAAACACAAACATGCCACCATTTAGAACTATTGAACTGTATATTAATATCGCAAAAGTAATTTAATTGCTCTTGAATATTTGTGTAATATTAATGGTGAATTAAAATTATGCTGGATCAAAAGAAATACGATACTATTTACAACAGTAGAAACACACATTATTGGGGTGGATACGTAGAACTTGGATGGGGTGAATAGAAAATTCTATTTCTATTTTGTAAGTATAATCGATACTTTACTAAAGAGAAATAATTTTTTGTCAGAGTAGTTAAATTGCTCATTTGAACTGACTGTTTATTAGCAGTCAGACACGATTTTTAGTAGATTGTATGCTACTGAAAACTTCACGAATACAGTACTTACAGTGAAAGGCATTTCTTTGCCGAGCGTAATGTTATTAAGCTACTTACATTCGATGTTTCTACTTCTCACCTAAAAAATGAAAAGAAAAATCAATAGATTTTAGACGTTCTTATTCACAACACGGAAAACGTATTATGAGATTTAAAGAACCTTTCTATATGCAAATTTAAGAAATTATTGTCGAATGTGAACTAATTAATCAAGGCCCAGATTTAAGACATTAAAAATTAATTCTTCCCATTTCTTCGATATGAAACTGTAACTACGTAAATATTTTTACAGACTCCGTTATACGATAATTTAACAAATTTCTAAATGGTCGCATATGTTCTGGTGTCACCTTAAGTCTTAAGTCGGATCATCATTACTTACACAATACATTGAAGGGGAGTTAAATTACTTTCATTCTTACTGATACGTTATAGCTAGTTATTGCCTTCGATACGGAGTTCGATATACACTGCATAACTTACGACGATAGACAGGATCGTGGTAGGAGGAAAATATGAAAACAGTTGACTGAGACAGAATTATGAAAGGGAATTATGAGTGAGAAATATGAAAAGATAAACAGAGTCAAGTTGACATCTAGTTAATTAGTACATAGGTATATCTGAATTAATAAAATTAGGTAAAAAATAAAATCATGATTATATTAAATTACAATTATATTAAAATTATAATTATTATACCACGGGCGTTAACGGAAAACTAACTCTCTGGCATTTTGTCGCCGCTCCATCATTACAAACCTTATAGCGACCTTGGTACCTAAGTAACTATTACATAATTCATTAGCAATAAAATCCTTCTAATTGTGACTTTTTTTGTGGTGATCTATTTTGGTTGTGCCAGCTTAAGAGAGCGACAGCCTGTGGCGCCTTCATCCGTCACAGTGTTTTCTTTTTGCCTTTGATAAATTCCGTCCTCCAAACACAACCGCCCCATCCGCCCCTCTGCGATTCAAGATACTGCTGATATTTATTTATCAACCGTATGTTAATTTCCTCTCTTTGTCCTTTTGCTCTCCTCTAGCGCTACACCTCTGTGACCTTCATATATCCATAATCACTACAGCACCACACTATCTAGCGAATCAATTCGTCTAAATGTTATGAATTATCGAAACAACCCTCCAAATAATAAAATATAAATTACATATCTTCATATTAAATTTGATATATAAAATTCATTTTGCTGTATCACAAACTACAATTAAAGTTTCACGTCAAGAAGTTCCGACGTCTTTAGGAGTAATTTTTTCTTCTGAATGATTACGAAAGTGAATATCTTAAAACATATCCTTGATTACATTTCGTTCAATTTGGTTCTTCTTGGATCTTCGTGGAATGAGTACCACTTTATGCTGTCCAAATATTCAACGCTAGACGAAAGAAACCTAACCTCTACTAGCACATGCACGTCGACTCGGAAAGGTGAAATACAATTGCCAGGCGTGGTCTGTATCATAATAATAAATTGTGTGTATCATAATACTAAATTTAAAAACAAGGTTTAAAAGATTGAAAAAATTCATTTAACCCAGTAGTAGTTACAAATTGAATTAAGGCGGGGACCATATTTACACTTCAAATATACCCTCGGACGATTTGAACGTTTTCATGAGTTACCGGCACGATTATAATAAAGAAAAAAGCTTTCGAAAAATTACACATTAATAATATTTTGAAAATTCAAAAGTTAATATAAAAATGGCTGCCTACCGTTGAAATCAGTGTATTTGCTCTATGCTTACAATCGTTAAGATAAAATATTTGCCTGTCCGGCGATATGAACTAGGACACTTAGGATTCTTGCGTTACATGATGTGTGCTTCAAGCACTTCAATGAGTTGTTAATGTTGCTATGATTCTATAACACTGACAATTTATTTGGTATTTAGTATTTATTTAGTCAAATACAATAAAAAATATATGGGTGTGGGGGAGAAGATCTGCGCATGCTTTCTTCAGTTCCAGAATCCCTCCCCAACATTTTAACTATAAATAATTGAAATATAAAAAAGTGATTTTAAATTACCAATAATAATAATAGGTAATAATAATAATAAAATTTAAAAACGCGCGAGATTAGCAACATTTTAAAAACAAGACAATTTCGTTCCCGAGTTATAGAAAACTTATTTGCAACGGTAAACTAACTGCAGATTTGATTTTTCTGTATTGCTAACAAAAAAAACTCACTCTAAGCTGTACTACCACTACAAGCAAAAGGTGAGCTCAACAGAACGTGCACATGGTGAAGCTACATTTATGTCCAGAAGCAAAACAGAGTTCCTCAACGATCCATTTTAGGCCCTATTCTGTTCCTACTTTAGGTAAATGATATGCCCTCGACGATTCGAAACGGAAGAACGGTTCTCTTTGCGGATGATACGAACATCCTTTGCAATAAAGAAACCGTAAATAGTACAATATCAGATGTTTCAAATTGGTTCCGAAATAACAAATTAATAGTAAACGAAAAGAAAGTGGTTTTAATGCAGTTTTCCATTTCAAATAAACAATTCTGTGCTCCACTAAAAATGAACGGTGTACATTGACTGATGTTAAGGCAACAAATTTTTTAGGTCTCTCAATTCAGTCAAACCTTAAATGGAACGTCCATTTAAATGAATTGAACACAAAATTAAGTTCATTATGCTACGCGTTCAGAATTCTAGCAAATTCAGTCAGCTTTCATACTGCTCGTTGTGTATATTTTGCGAATGTTCATTCCCGCCTGAGATATGGCATAATATTTTGGGGAAATACATCTTATAGCTCCCAGACTTTTAGATTACTAAAACGAATTGTACGAATAATAACCAAATCCCACCCACGTGATTCATGTAAGCCTCTCTTCATTAATCTAGGAATTTTACCATTACCGTGTCTGTTTATTTACGAATCAGTGTTTTTCGTCAAAAATGACTTGCTTAAGGGCGGGAATATATTTTCAGAAAATGCCGAAGTCTATTACTATAACACTCGCCGTAGAAATCATATTCATCAGGTGACAGTATCAACAGCTCATTACAAAAAATCCACATACAACACATGTACATTATTTTACAACACTTTGCCAGATGACATTAAACGATTAAATTCAATAGAAAAGTTTAAATCACAAGTGAAATCGTTTCTGCTGCATAACTGTTTCTATACAATTAGAGACTATACTGTGCATCACAAGAAAAGTAACATTAATTTTAACAATGACACATAATGCATTATTTACAATTTGGACTGTATAAATGTGTACAAACCACCTGTAACAAGTATTGTACTACAGCCTCCGGGTCAATGACCCCCATCTCGATCAGGTTTTTCGTCCAGTTTCCCTAATCCATTGAGCAAATGCCCCCTTGAGATGGCCCCTTGTTTTGCTTCTGGACATAAATGTAACTTCATTCTCTGTGCACGTCTTCTAGAATTTAGTGGGAAATACAATTATTCAAATTATCGTTTCCATGTTGTCGCGGCAGGAAGTATTATTCCGAAGAACAACATGGATAAGTGCCAAAATTTATTGCTTATTTATCCTTGAAAATAGATTTTATTACATGGGAGGGTTTTTTTCCCTTCAAAATTTAAGTAGTATATGACTTAGTGTAGGGAGCACAGAATTTTGAGTATGTGCACACAATTCACTTTTCCCCATTGCACGTCATACGCAGTTTTAACTGTTTTTTGACGTAAAATAAATAAATAAGAGCCACCTCCGCAATTGCTCAATGGATCAGGGAAACTGGACAAAAGCCTGAACGAGATGGGGGTGATTGACTCGGAAGCTGAAGTATATGCTTTGTCACTATGTAACTTAAAATTATGCCAAAACTAATATTTTGTAAAAGTGTACTTAATACGATTGGTGCAACAGGATGGCAGCGAATTTCTCGTATTAGTTCGATTCCTAATTTCTTTGGTCTGGCCTAGCTTTTCAGTTTTACCCTATCTCCGTAATAGCTGTCTTCGCCATCCAAACAACATTTTTTCACATTTTTCAAATTTTTTGGTCCCCTGATGGCAGAATCAAAGCAATTAAAACTAAACATGACATTTATAAACATGACTATTATAAAATTATTTTCTTTCAATGAATGTCTATAAATTACTATTAACACAACCCGTTCCACTTTAAATTTTTGAGATTCAGATGTAATTTATTTTAGTATATTTTGATTACATGAGGTTTCGGCTACAACTTACAGCCATCTTCAGATCTGGTTTGAAGATAGCTGGTTTGAAACTGGTTTAAAGATGGCTGGTTTCTACAATTTAAGTGTTATGTTATTCGCAGGTCCACCTACGGACGTTTTGAGAAAATGATTTATAAAAGCTCTTTTGATATGCCACAGATTTATACTAAAGAAATTCTTTCTTTTGTTTCAGGTACTTGGCATTCACCAAAAAAATACTTTCATATTACTGGAATCTCAAAGGTAACGTTCAATTACACAACTTTCGTGTCCATAAATTGTTATAGTTGGTTATTGCCCTTCAAAGTATGTTTTCTTTAGAGATGTTACTTATTTTTCGTTCAAGTGGCTTTCTTACA
This sequence comes from Teleogryllus occipitalis, assembly GCA_011170035.1. Taxonomy (NCBI): domain Eukaryota; kingdom Metazoa; phylum Arthropoda; class Insecta; order Orthoptera; family Gryllidae; genus Teleogryllus; species Teleogryllus occipitalis. The sequence goes on along the minus strand of BLKR01003252.1, from coordinate 24,477 downwards.
TTATAAATATAATTTAAAACGTCTCATGTGTTTTAAGAGAATTTCATCTAATAAAATGTACCAGAAAAATCCCTTAATTCCACAGTTATGTAACATTTTCCTTCCAAACATAACACACAATATTTACTGTTTGTCACGTGGTGTAAAAAAATCTTATGAACCCATATTTTTTGTTCGGAATTTCCCTACCAAATTCACGTACCACATACATGTAAATATTTGAAAATATCATCAGAATCGCACGTTGCCGTCGTTGCCGTCGTCAGACTCGAAGGGAACAGAGCTCTCATCAACTTCTCAAGCCACTCCGCAACAATATCTTCAAAACTTTTACAAGCCATGGTTCTATTCTGACAGTCACTACCGCACTTCTCGCCCAAAGCTCAGTTGCCTCTAAATTGAAAAAGTGTAGGGTCAATAGTCGGTGGCTGGCCGCCTCAATTCTAAATAAATATCATCCGGAAACAAAAAGAAATCGTTCCTCAAATTTGTACAGTTCAGCTGACAATGTATTAGGGCAAACGCCACCTTGGACCCCAAAGGCCCTGCTTATGTGTTCACGATGTAAAAATTGAACTTGTGGTGTGAAAAGAGCACGTACTTTTTCTCCATTAGTAATGGAAATTAAATAGTTTTTTAAGCGAAAATTAAATTGTTTCACGAAATAGATGTTTTATTCAAAACTTCAAATGAAAATACATTTCTAGCATTAAATTCATTGTATAAGGTTTCAGTGAGTTTTTTAGCCTTACAATATTCTTCGTAAGCAGTATGCGAGAAAATAAAATAATTAAACGTTAATAAATAATACGATACTAATAGCGTTGGAAAACGAATGCAAATAGATCAAAATATATATAACAGCAATTATTAAACAATATGGTATCGTAAAATTCTACAAATATATATAAGTATTAGTTTATATTACCGCGAACGAAAGGCAGCCGTCAATATCGCCTTCTGTTATCAGTGCGGCGTTACATCAATGGGTTATAACCAACAATGACCGCTCATCTATTCGTTTTCACATTTAACACAAAGGACGAAATTTAAAATGAAATAAGAAAAATATAATAAATAATAATGAAATGAAATATGAAATAACATACAAATTCTGGCTGGAAAACTAAAGGCTAACAATCTTTATTTCATATTAATTTTATTTTTTACTTTTATTTTACTTACAAAAGTCCATTGGATTACCCCAATTAAAGGACTATCTGTCCAAGCATATACATTTATCTTGTGGCATTGAAATAAACCATAATATTCACAAAAAAGAAGAAATGGAGTCTACAAACAAATCAGTAAAGTTAGAAGCGCTGATATAATCATTTGCAAGTTCCAAAATATGAAACAGCTTCACTCTACAATAAAATATGTCACTAATAATAGGATTATAAAAAAAGATTTTAAAAAGTATCTAAATTATAATTCTAATTTGAAATAGGTTTTAAATAATTTCTGAAAGATTAATTTGGAAACGTATAACAAAAGCTTCAACGTAAGAAACGAAAAAAAGAAATATGAAATAACACACATTCTAACATACGTAGCATGCAACTGCCTGATAACATTTCTAAAATTACGATCACGAAGCACAGGATTTTCAGAGCGGGCGATTACACTTGACGCCCAATTACTAAAAAAAATACTCAATTTTCGAAAAATTCAACTTGACCTTATTTGAAGATCTGTTTTTGATGAACACATTTCATTAAGAAAATGCATCTTCGTGATTGTAGTTGTAGGAAAACGCCGAAAAAAATTGAATTTTTTGAATTTCCGAAAAAGGGTTTCCAACGAAAATGAGACCTGCGCCATTCTCTTAAACGTTCGTCAGACTTTCCAACAACAAAAGTTAATCGAAATCGATCAAGCCATTTTTTTTGAAGATTTTGAAAATGTCCCAGAAGCTTCATGTAAAGTACCCCCCCCCAAAAAAAACACAATAAAAATACCGGTTGCAGATTCAAGGGACCATGACATCAGCTAGATCGATTACAGAATACCAATTTTGGAGAAAATCTGCTGAACGGTTTAGTGGCTAGCGTTGTTCACACACAGACGGACACAGTCGGACACACGTTTTGCCGTCAATCGATTTTTCAATATCGAGGGCCCACAAAACAGGAATTCTGGTTACACCCTGTATTAAAGGATTTTTTCTAAATTTTGGAACTGCATTTATCCATTTCTTCCTTGTCAGAGCCGAGTAAAAACCGCACCTTTGACCGCAAATTCGCAGTTATTTCGCATTACATAACTTTCTCTTCTTAACAAGTTTCTTCTTAAGAGTGAGAAAGTAAAATTCACTGTTACTCGGAAATGAAGTAACCAATCATGACGATTACGCAATCTAATAGTAGAAAAAGGATAATGCCAGGAATACTTAAGAAACAAAGTAACTAGGTTTAAAATGTTCTAAGTGATTTCTCAATAAATATTTCATAGGGCCTTAGAATTCCTGCTTATGTGTTAAATAAAAGTGGAACAAACTTTCAACTGCGTTTTTCTCAAAACTACATTTTTGTCTAGAGGCCCCTTTGTCAGAAGATCGCCTCAATTCTTTACATACCATAACAAGGTACAGACGACTCGTACACATCCATGGAGCAATTTGTGATTAATACTGGGTGACCCCTTTCTTGGCACCTTGCTGTCGCTTGGGGTCAGCTCTGTCGTAGGAAGTGTTGCACTGAGATGATAATTCAGCTGGTGCACACATTATGAGAATGGGTAGTACAATAATATATTTCTATTTTTAGTCAAAATCGAAACTGTTTCACTTTCTCTGTATATTTCAGTCTTCCATAGGTATCCAGCAAAACTATAGACACCTCTCACATATCTGGAGGCTATAGAGTTTTCAATTACTGCGTGCATAGGAAATTCATCGAGAAGAAGACGAAGAAGATATTTCGCTAGGGACATCAGCGCTCTAGTTCTCCTACCCCCTATTTGTCATGCACCATTCATAGACTGCAAAACCGGAACATCCGGCGAAGTGCGTTGCAGAGTACATGCTGACCTTACGTCGCCGACTGTTCTCAGACAGTCGATCTGCAACATCCTCATGCCATCATTCATTTGAACAGCCTCCATATTTCATGGAATAAAAATACCGGTCACAAAAATACCCCGTTGCTAGGCGGCGTCGGCGGCGTTCGCGGGCCAGCGACTGATACAGCCGACCATGACGCACTTCTCGGGGCTGTAAACCGCGCCTTGAAATGCAAAATATGCTTCCGTCTGGGAGCAGCGCGGGAAGAGGCCCGGAATGCGGGAGCAAGTGCTGCGGCCGGGCCTGTACGACGCTGAGGGGTGTGGCGGAAGTGGGAAGGAGGAGGGGGAGGAGAGGCGAACATGGTTGGGGCGGCGCCCAGACACAACCCGTACGCCGTACCTCGTGAACGGCTATTTCTAGATTTCCACACGTTTGTTCTCCAATCCTCAATTTACCAGAAATAAAGCTGTGTTAAGTGCGTAACACACACGCGATCGGAGTTTGTTTTGCCAGCGAACCAAACATGTATTATGGGGACCCTATTTACGGGGACCCTATTTACGGGGACTATTTACGGGGACTATTTACGGGGACTCCATTTACCGTGACCATTTACGGGGACTCCATTTACCGGAACTCCATTTACCGAAACTCCATTTACCGAAACTCCATTTACCGAAACTCCATTTACCGAAACTCCATTTACCGAAACTCCATTTACCGAAACTCCATTTACCGAAACTCCATTTACCGAAACTCCATTTACCGAAACTCCATTTACCGAAACTCCATTTACCGAAACTCCATTTACCGAAACTCCATTTACCGAAACTCCATTTACCGAAACTCCATTTACCGAAACTCCATTTACCGAAACTCCATTTACCTAAACTCCATTTACCGAAACTCCATTTACCGAAACTCCATTTACCGAAACTCCATTTACCGAAACTCCATTTACCGAAACTCCATTTTTACCGAAACTCCATTTACCGAAACTCCATTTTTACCGAAACTCCATTTACCGAAACTCCATTTACCGGAACTCCATTTACCGGAAACCCATTTACCGGAACTCCATTTACCGGAACTCCATTTACCGGAACTCCATTTACCGGAACTCCATTTACCGGAACTCCATTTACCGGAACTCCATTTACCGGAACTCCATTTACCGGAACTCCATTTACCGGAACTCCATTTACCGGAACTCCATTTACCGGAACTCCATTTACCGGAACTCCATTTACCGGAACTCCATTTACCGGAACTCCATTTACCGGAACTCCATTTACCGGAACTCCATTTACCGGAACTCCATTTACCGGAACTCCATTTACCGGAACTCCATTTACCGGAACTCCATTTACCGGAACTCCATTTACCGGAACTCCATTTACCGGAACTCCATTTACCGGAACTCCATTTACCGGAACTCCATTTACCGGAACTCCATTTACCGGAACTCCATTTACCGGAACTCCATTTACCGGAACTTTATTTACCGGAACTTTATTTACCGGAACTTTATTTACCGGAACTTTATTTACCGGAACTTTATTTACCGGAACTTTATTTACCGGAACTTTATTTACCGGACTTTATTTACCGGGACTTTATTTACCGGGACTTTATTTACCGGGACTTTATTTACCGGGACTTTCTTTACCGGGACTTTCTTTACCGGGACTTTCTTTACCGGGACTTTATTTACCGGTACTTTCTTTACCGGTACTTTCTTTACCGGTACTTTCTTTACCGGTACTTTCTTTACCGGTACTTTCTTTACCGGTACTTTCTTTACCGGTACTTTATTTACCGGTACTTTATTTACCGGGACTTTATTTACCGGGACTTTATTTACCGGGACTTTATTTACCGGGACTTTATTTACCGGGACTTTATTTACCGGGACTTTATTTACCGGGACTTTATTTACCGGGACTTTATTTACCGGGACTTTATTTACCGGGACTTTATTTACCGGGACTTTATTTACCGGGACTTTATTTACCGGGACTTTATTTACCGGAACTTTCTTTACCGGAACTTTCTTTACCGGAACTTTCTTTACCGGGACTTTCTTTACCGGGACTTTCTTTACCGGGACTTTCTTTACCGGGACTTTCTTTACCGGGACTTTCTTTACCGGGACTTTCTTTACCGGGACTTTGTTTACCGGGACTTTGTTTACCGGGACTTTGTTTACCGGGACTTTGTTTACCGGGACTTTGTTTACCGGGACTTTGTTTACCGGGACTTTGTTTACCGGGACTTTGTTTACCGGGACTTTGTTTACCGGGACTTTGTTTACCGGGACTTTGTTTTCCGGGACTTTGTTTACCGGGACTTTGTTTACCGGGACTTTGTTTACCGGGACTTTGTTTACCGGGACTTTGTTTACCGGGACTTTGTTTACCGGGACTTTGTTTACCGGGACTTTGTTTACCGGGACTTTGTTTACCGGGACTTTGTTTACCGGGACTTCGTTTATCGGGACTTCGTTTACCGGGACTTCGTTTACCGGGACTTCCGGGACTTCGTTTTCGGGACTTCGGGTTTATCGGGACTTCCTTTATCGGGACTTCATTTATCGGGACTTCATTTATCGGGACTTCATTTATCGGGACTTCATTTATCGGGACTTCATTTATCGGGACTTCATTTATCGGGACTTCATTTATCGGGACTTCATTTATCGGGACTTCATTTATCGGGACTTCATTTATCGGGACTTCATTTATCGGGACTTTTTATCGGGACTTTTTTACCGTGATTTCATTTATAGGGACTTCATTTACCGGAACTGCATTTACTGGGACTTCATTTACCGGGACTTCATTTACTGGGACTTCATTTACTGGAAATTCATTTACTGGAAATTCATTTACGGGGACTTCATTTATTAGGAAATGTAGTGAAATATAATGACGAAATGTAATCAACTGCTTTATTACGTACTCTATACTACAATTGAAACATAATGGCACTTCAAGGTCTCGAGTTGCATGGAGAGAGAGACAATGTCATCCAATCGGGAGCTTCACTGCGACTAAAATTTTGGTATTGGAGCTCCCGACTGTGTGACATTGTCCCCCTCTATTTCTACTTTGTGATTGAGATGTGCCACTATCTTTGAATCGAAATGTTTGTACCGCGGCCTTTTTACTCCAACTAATATTTTTCCAACTGAAAGTTGAATGGACGGAATGTAGCAATTTTTCGGCGCTGGCGATTTAAGGAATTGCTTCCTTTGCGTGACCTGAAGTCAAGTAAATAACGATTACTAGTATGCCCCATTTCTCAATTTTGCACCACTTCGTATTAGCAAACATGAAAGCATAATGTATGTTGCGGGTTGCATGCCCCCATGCATTTTATTTTTCACGGGATGATCCACACTAAATTCTGCATTTCTCATCTTTATTGTCTGCTATTACTGAAAGTGATAATTTACTATCAAGTAGAAGGTATTATTTGGTTTCGAATGCGTCTGCTGAATCCACTGAAAATTGATTTGCTTTATATGGCCAAAGAAGAGTAAGAACTGTATATGACGTACGAGGGGAATATTTGTGGACGATTTCTTCAGTACCAGAATCCCATCCTAACATTTTAATGATAAATAGTTGAAAGTTAAATAAAAACAATAATAATGATGATGATAATAATAGTAATAATAATAATAAAATTTAGCAAAGCGGGAAATTATCAACATTTGAAAAATTAGATATTTTCGTTACAGAGTTATAGAAAAAAACTATTTCAACGATAAACGAACTGCATATTTGATTTTTCTTCATTGCTAACAATATAGTAAATCACCCTGAGCTCTACTGCTACCAGTACAACAGAACGAGACCTAAAAAAACGTGCGCATAATGAAGCTATATTTATGTCCAGAAGAAAAGCAAGGGGTCATTTGTTCAATGGATCAGGGAAACTGGATAAAACCCGATCGAAATGGGAGTCACATTACTTATTACAGGGATATAAGACTTTTTTATAAAATTATACCATACAAATGTAAACTAATCCATTATGTATTATAGTTTTGTTAAAATAAACATTTTTTCCTTTTTAATGATCAGTATATCTCTAATTGTTTATAAACAGTTATGCCGCAGAAAAGATTTTACTTTTAACTTAAATATGTGTACTAAATTTAATTGTTTAATGTCATCAGGTAATGCATTGTAAAGTTACGTGAATGTATGTCAATTTCCTGTAGTGAGTTGTTGATACTGATACATGATGAACGTGATTTCTTCGACGTGCATTGTGATTATAAATATCAGAATTGAATGAAAATATGTTCCAACCGTTAAGTCGGTTTTGACAAATATTAAAGATTCGTAGATAAATAGGTAAGGCAATGGTAAGATTCCAAGCTCAATGAAAAGAGGCTTGCAGGGATCACGTGGATGCCATTTTTTCATTATTAGAATAATTTTCTTTTGCAATCTAAAGGTCTGGGTACTACAGGTTGAGCTTCCCTACAATATTATGCCATATCTCAGGCGAGAATGAAATATTTTCTTAGCATATTATTTATGTGGCGTAATTTATCGGAATGTATTAACTTCCCAATTGACTCCAACTTATTTTGAAACGACTTCTTAATTCTGTTTTGAACTTACTGAACATATCACAATACAAGACAAATCAAAGAATATAATTTAATTACACCAGTAGTTATCATGAAATGGAAAATATATTATTACATCAGAAAATGTTACTCATTGCATTAGCATAAAATGCATTTCGTGTCTGGGGAGTTAATAGGTTTCGATCTCTAGGGCATCACGTACGATTCAGCGACCAATAAGCGACGTGGTCGTGGTCACGTGGAAGGAAGGGAGTCAAGTGCATTTCGCGCAGCTGCGAGGCCCGGCGAAGGCGGCAAAGCCACATAAGCTCAGAGCACGCGCGGACCAATCAGCCTTGGTCTCCACTAAACGTGCTTCCTATGGACACAAGATTATATTGGTACCGTCACATCTCATCCAAATGAAGCCAATAGACAATTATCTATTTCACGTTCAATTCTCAATCGCAACACCTCTTTAAAAATGTATTCCTCTTTACCTATTTACTATTCTCTTAATCGATCGATAATAACTTATGCATTCCTTGAATGGATTTCAGCTGCCCCAGTCACAGTAAATAAATTACAAAAGCTTCCTGGGTTGTCCAAAAAAGACACGCACCTTACAAGGAACAGGCACTTACGAAATATCAACTGATGAACCCCCACCCTCCGCCTAGGAAACAGACTCCCATTTCTCTGTATTCTGACATTAGTTAAGGTTAGAATATTTCTTTTACCTGCCTCACTCATCGTATTCTTTCCCAACCCTTGCCACCGCCTTCTAACGATTGTTTCTAGACTTTCAATGATCTTGATTCAAGGTTTCAGCTAATACAATTACTATCAGGGAGGTGACAAGTTAACCCGGGCATTTCGCCCTGAAGAAGGTTGCAGAATGTTGACTGAGAAGTTAGCACTTGTGCCTAGAACGCGGCGTTTTTCATGCATCCAAGTAGCTACCAACAAGTTAACCCCTTCACACTTTGCAGGTACAACATTACTTGAACAATCAACTGAAGAGCTGCACGACTGACCGTTCTAGTCGTAATAGTGTCATTGTAAAACAAAATGCAATAAAAACATGTATATGTGAATAATTGACGTTTCCAACCATATTTTTGTTTTTTGTAGAATGTGTGATATAACCCGAGGGATCCCCTTTAGTAGAACAATATGAAATACAAAATATTATTTCAATATCAAATTCAAATAAGAACGTTTAGTTGCTGTCGCTAGAGAATATAACAATGATACACAACTGCTTTCGGACCTCTTAAAGTGAGACGCGTGAGGATATGACAGGACGTGTGTGACTTGGAAAATTGCACGCGTATTTTCGCCAGAAAGGAAAAGTGTCACGCCCCGGGCTGATAAAATATTGACGGCACACAGTGAGAGACCGCCAGCTCCGCGCTGCATCCAAGCGACGAGCCTTCCAAAAAGAGATCTGCCGCGCGTGGCCCAGTTTCGCCATTCGGCCTGCATTATCGGCTGAAATACGTTGTATCAATGTCGGTGGTTGGTTAGTGATTCTGGGCGCGTCAACAGCTTTGCTCATTAGTCCCGTAAGTGTAACGCATGTTTTTCTCAGGTGATGGCGGTGATCTTCGCCAGCTGGATGGCGAGATCCGGCGCCGACCTACCGTCGGCTATCGGGCTTTCCCCCTAACCAAGACACTCCCACCAGCGAGGAACGGCCCCAGCCGGGACATGTTCTAAGCTCCCAACCGGAATATGTGGTAGTGTAGTACCAGGAATATGTGGTAGTGTAGTGAATGTGTGTGTGTGTGTAAGGGGAGACGATAGGACAAGGAAGAGGAAGGACAGATCGCGCGCGGTCCGTGGCCCGTTTGTTAGGCTACTGCTCCGGCATTCGCCTAGTGTTGTTCGGAGAAACCACGGAAAACTAGCGATCAGAGCAGCCGGCCGCTGGAATTCTCCACCAGACAGCGACTGAATTCGACCTAGCGATCGCTATGTCGATGTCCACAAAACTGCGTATTTACTATAACATAATATCTTATTTGATAACATAACCTTTGATTTCGACATAGCTTTCAGTTATTTTCAATTTTTGGCGCATTTTGGATCTCTTTTGGACATAATTTCATTTGTGACATAGTCCTATTAACTACCACTCGTGCTTTGAAAATTCTGAGATAAATCCCGTCCTTGCTTCGCGAGTCGGGGATTTATCGTCAATTTCCAAATCACTCGCGGTATGACCCATGACAATTCCAAAAGCACTGCGAAATTACATTTCGCAAAAATTGCAACATCATGGACAGGAGGGACTAGGCTGGTCCAAAGGCAGTTTTGATTCTTTCTGGAAGTACAAAGGTCCTGGTCCTTAGATGGATCATCGAATGCCCTTGCCACATCCCTGCGGGGCCGCGGGGCGCGCTGAGCGGAAGGGCGGGGCCGGGGTGCGGCTCGCCCCGCCGGAAAGGAGGGGCGCTGGGGGCGGCGGCGCAGGGCAGGAGCGGGGGCCGCTGCAGTAAACATCATTCCTTGAGTTATGAGTGTGGGCATTAAGGCGGCGGCGGAGGGGCGGCCGCTGCTAACTTTTCACTCGCACCGCAGCCATAAAGTCCGGCCGCGCGAGCCGTCGCCACGGCTCCCCGTCGCCCGCGCCGACGCAATTAGACACATTAAGTATTAAGACGGCCGGCATGGGGTGGGCGGGGCGGGGCGGGCCGGGCGCCGCAGGGGAGGCGTAAAGCGCGCCGCGGCGCCGCCCCCCGCCGCCGCGACGCCGTCGACGCCTCGGCCGACAGGCGCCGCCCTCCCCCTGTGACGAGTGTTGCGCCGCGGCCGCACTCAGCCCACCCCCTCCATCCCCCGGCGCCACCCCTCGCCATCTCGCTTTCAAGACGGTCGGGCGGCGCGCGCAGGACGGGTGCGCCGTTTTGCAAAAACCCTTTATTTTTAATCGAATCGTATTTTACAGATTTACAGCTTGGCTTTCCATTATTATCATCACATATTTCAAAATAATTCTTTGAAAGATAATGCAGCCTTGCAATCTGTGCAGCCTTGCTACATCGAATTCAAGTCTGCAAGGGAGTCCTAGGGGGCGGCAGCTCAGATCGGTAGTTTTCCGTGTTTTTTCGATCAATGCTAGCAAATACCGAAGTACCACCTTAGCAAACGGTCTGCGATTGATTTTTCCGACATCTTTCTGGACCTATTCTCTCCCCCTTACACACTCTAAAAACGTCACGAACTTCGAGTCTTTGTCTTCGCTGAGGCAGTGTCCTTTCGGGGGAGATATCTTGAGGAGGCAATACTTCTCAAGCCGACATGTATGTCGGCACCGGATCTCACTTCCTGGGAAGGAATACCATCACTTCCTGTGATAAACATTGTCTAGCCAACGGAACTAATGACTATTGTAAATGACGTACCCAAAAAGATCAATTAAATTAATATTTTCGTGCTTTCAATTCAATTTATTATTTATTTAGGTGTTTATTTATTCCTTACGGTTTGAGAACCCTTGTACACCTAAGGTTGTTGTGGCGGAAGGGTCTGGCACCACGTGCGAGGCACCGGTAGCGGTAGCTCAGTGCATCAACTGATGTCACAGCAGCGCCTCTAACCGGGAGGTCCTAGGTTCGAGTCCTGAGGGCGGCAGGATTTTCGACACTAGCTTTTCAGCTAGGTCGAATTCAGCTGCTGTCTGGAGGAGAATTCTAGCGGCCGGCTGCTCTAATCGCTAGTTTTCCGTGGTTTCTCCGATGAACACCAGGCGAATGCCGGAGCAGTACCCTACCAAACGGGCCACGGACCGCGCGCGATCTGTCCTTCCTCTTCCTTGTCCTATCCTCTCCCCTTACACACACACTTACACTAACATGCACTACACTACCACATATTCCGGGAGACCGGTCGGGAGCTTAGAGCTTGTCTCGGCTGGGGCGGTGCCCCGTTGGTGGGAGAGTCCTGGAAACCCCACTAGCCGACGGTAGGTCGGCGCCGGATCTCGCCATCCAGCGGGGGAAGATCACCATTTCCCGAGAAAAAACATGCACTACACTAACGGGACTAATGACCGAAGCAGTTGACGCGCCCGGAAACACGAAAAAACGAAACCAAACCAAACGTGCGAGGCAGCGGAAGGACGATAGAGGCACAAGGGGCCCACCAGGCCGTTCCCTATTCTCCTTTAGGCCTTTGGGGGAATGAGAGGGAACAATGAGAATAGGCATGACCCAGGTCGCGCCAAACAGCAGTTTATTGGGTGGTGTTACTTACCCAGCCTCGGCCAATGACCGTTCTCCGTTAGAGCGACTTTGCAGCGGACGGATCGGTGACACAGAGTGCCTGGCGGTCGTGGGAGAGGGCGGGGAGCCTCCAGCAGGACCCCGGAGGGTCGGACTTGTCTATCGAGGAGGAGGAGTACCGGCAGGACCAGTTAGTCGATCTGAACCGACGGAGGAACGGAACGTACCCACGGGCGACTAGCTCATGAGTAGCACTCGCCTCCCCCTCCCCCCGCCAAACGGTGGTCAAGCTGTTATGTACGCTATTACTGCTGAGACCCTCTTTTCGCAGCGGAGCTTCATCGTGCTTACTCGGGCTCCAGCTGTCTGCGGTAATAACATTTTTCTTTCAAAATATTTATGTAGTGATCTCCGTGTATTCGTTCCATATTTAATGTTTTGAATCTACTGTTTCTGTTATTCCACTACTGTGCAAAGATTAAATGATTCCTTCAAAAAATGTTCACAAATATGTGAATATTTTATTTGAATTTAAAATTGCCAATTTCCCATCGATGATGCATCACTACTGCCAAAACGGGTCGTTTAATCGATTTATTTCTTAAAGAATGGATTTTCGATGTATCAATAATTTTTAGCCATCCCTAGCTAGAAGCAGAAGCGGAGCTCTGTCAAACGTCCGTTAGCACGTGCGGCTCTGCTCTCTACAACAGCGCTTCCCAACCGCGGAGCCCCACCGCTCCCCACAATGAAATCCTGTCATATGGATGGGACCCATATTTTCGTTACTTGGGCGAACATCTAAACTGAAATCCCTGTTTCTCTCGGCAGTTTACCCGGCTACTCTGAAACGGTTGGGGGGGGGCATGATATGAAGATGTACCATACATAACGCAGAAAAATACGTTGGGATGATTTTGAATTTTAGAATTTACTAGAAAAAAAGTTCAAATCTAAACTTCACCTATTTTTTAGTTTAAAGGGGGTGATGACACCGGCAGCGCGCATGCGCTAGGCGAACACTGTCCTCGCTCGGCGTGGATGAAAGGGACTTTCTTTCAGTTAAGAACGACTACTAACCTCTCGCGGGCCACAATACATGACACCGGGGCATGTTGTCCGCCAGTTGGACAACCTCAAGTAAATGAATTCTTTCGCGTAGGCAAGCCCGCAAAGCATATAAAACAGTGATGCGTCATCGATGTTTTAAAGCTGGTTTAGTAATCTCTAATTAAATTCATACTCAAGAAAATTTATTTTGACAGATTGGCAAAGGTGGCTCAGGCCATCAACTGATGTTAGATAATGCTAGAAGCCGATACTAGAAATCCTTCCTTTTGAGTATTTACATTTCCCAGAATGAAAGATAAACTTGTAATGACTAATATCTTATGATAAATTTAATTTAATACTCGAATGTCTATGTAGTGAGGAAGAATAAAAAAGGTATATTTTTAGAGTCATTTACAGACATAAACATTGTATTTACAGATCATGTCATGTTCAGCACACTAGATATATTCTAGTTTGTCCAAACTCATTAGGTGATAATTACATTACCCAATATATTCAGTTAACAATCCATCCATTTATAATTCTGATAATGATGTGCAATTATCAGAGAACCATTGCACATACCAGACTACAAATTGTCTTATTCGATTTGTTATTAACTGAAGATCTCGGTAAAATTAAGTGCTACGAAACTTCCAGTTTTGCTGAACAACATAATATAAAGATGTAGGCAATGCTGTGACAGTGTTGTCTATGTCTAAAATTGCATCAGAAGGCAGCCAGATTATCGGAGACCGTCGTGCAGGAAGTCCGTTGAGACCTTTTACTTCGATTGTTAGCTGTGAAGTGAGACCTTTTAAATATATTGTAAATAGCCACGCATTGAATTGTAAATTAAATTTTACCACTAACCAGCGAAGAAATCATTCTCTATTTTACGCCTGTAAAATTCCCATCTCTGAATTCGTATTCTGAAAATGAATGCGAAAAATTGTCGTTTGAAATGGTAGTGGTAGACGCTGGAAATTCGCTCTTCTGGCTGGCGAATTCGTAACCATGCGCACTCGCTTTCAATCTCCCCCTCACTCAACTTCAAAACAAATATTTATAACATTTACTCTTCATTTCAGAGCTTTGTAAGAAACTAATGTTATGTGCCGAAGAAATGGTATAGTTAACTAAAACTTCTGTTGAAAGCACTTCGATGCCGCACTATTTTAAGCAAGAGAAATAGTTGAATGAAAAATGAAGTATTTCTTAATACAAACAAATTATTCAAATTAATAACATTACAAGTTTGTGAAACATAGAATTGAAATAAATTATTTCATTAACAAACCCGTGATTGTTGAGAACATTCTTTCTACGAAGTCAAGAACGTTCCTCGAGAAGAAAGTGTGACTATTTACATTATGTAAATAAGTGATTACGATCAATGTAAAAATTACACATACTACGCAAACGCTACGCAAACACAAACTACGTAAACTACGCAATAAAAAAAATAACCTTGCGTTATTGAGACAAATGGGTGCTATTGTAAACATAAAACAAATTAACAAGAACACAGGCGGAAACGGAGAAGATAAAAAATGAAGGTTAGCGTTTATAAATGGAGTCAATATAACGATTCTGGGAAATAATTTGGTGAATTTTATCAACAGTTGCGTCGTAGAACCAAGATCTGAATTCTTCAAGTCCTCACTTTTACATGAAAATATTTGAATGTGTGTCTAAAATTATTGTTGTTCCTTGTCAACTTACAAGACTACATGACTACTACTTACAAGACCACAACTTACAAGACATGATGGATGCGTTTTGCATTTCTTTGAATATTTCTCTTTCAAGTGAAGTTCAAGAAAGAGGAGGAATTCATGCGGTGTTACGAGCAAGACTAGCGAACGTCATCTGAATATCCATGTCAACAGAGCAGCAGTTGGAAAGATCCACCCAAAGCAGTTGGAACCACAGTTGTCGATATCGTTCAGAGGGACTTGCCTTCCCAGCTTCGTGCGTGGCGCTCGCCTTGTCTCCCCGGCCACTTGAGGAAAGAATGCTGTAGACAAACGAATGGACTCATGCGTCATGAATGATATGGATACTCCATTTGGCAGATAACGAAGCTAGAACACAGGAGAACTGTTGTCCTGGACCCGGAAAAACTATGATGCCTTGGCAAACAATCGTATGCATTCAGATACTAAGTGCACATTCAAATGAAATATTCGGCTGTTTTCCTTTTTCTTTGTTTTTCAAGAACGCTTGCAACATATGAAAGTAATATAAGAGTTCTCATTCTCAATAATTCTTTCGCGGTCATATCTGGAAGGATTTGTATCGCATCCAGGCATTTTTGTTATCAGGAACAGTATTTTTTCAGTTGAAAGGTTAAATTTTTGTTTTATTCCGCTGTGTTACTCCTAAATGCCCATCACAATTTACAACAATGTTGACTGATAAGTTATACGAAATAATATGCACTATTTCAAAATGATAAATCTATTCATCGTTTTTCTCGTCCTTCTCTCAAACGTTAATATCGCCAGAGAATCTCTTTCACAGAAATCATGTAAATAATGAGATAGATAATAGAAAAGATTTGAATACAGAAACGCAGAGTAGGGATGAATCTTCAATGTCGATGTTTTCAAAACATCCATGTTTTAAACATTGTTATTTAAAAGCTGATATATTTTGACATCGATGTTTGTGTCAGGCTACTTTGTGAATGAATAAATCCCACACTCACAATATTGTAAGAGTTAAAATATGAAATAATAACTGATGGTAACACTTGAGGTGTTCGCTCCAAACGACCGCAGTTCGTAAACGATCGCAGTTCGCCTTCATCGAGGAAACTATTTCTCGCCCGAGATGACGTCTTTGCCTGGGTATTTGTACGTGGCTGTATTCGCACTTGGAGAGGCGGGCGCAGGCGCAGCTCCTCCCCCTTCGGCGAACTGAAGACTGGCTCTTCGATGACAGAGGATGCTCAGGCTCCAGGCGGTTTTATCGTTTCTTTTTGTCTTTTTCTAAACTTTGTTTTCAGTTGATATTGATTAGAATTAAAAAATATTGCCTCAGTCGATTGATTGATGGCAAGATTTGGCGCCAACCTACGTCGGCTTGCGGGAATTTTCCCCAACCAGGTATCTCCCACCTGTGAGGCACCGCACCAGTCAGGACAAGCTCTAAGCTCCCGACAAGTGTGGTAGTGTGTATGTATGTATGTATGTATGTATGTATGTGTATGTGTGTGTTCGTGTGTGTGTCTGTCAGTACAAAAGTACATATATACGCTTTATGTATACGAGAAAGTAAAAAATTAAAAATCGATCCAGCTGCTATAATGTATGGTGCCATTGGAGAGGCATCTGCAAGTAGGCTTTCTTACATTGATTTGTTTGGTGTCTCTCCTGATTTTGTGTCATATCGGGACGAAAAAGTCAATATTACTTATTCTTGCATAGTAGACTCTTTTCAATTTTTTAGATTCTTTTTGCGACCCTTTTAAATAAATTACAAACAGCGTTTAAGCCACTTTTATAAAACGTTTCTGACAAATTATAGAAGATCAGAGACAAAAAGAAAAATTTTTGAAACATGTAACTGAACGCAATTGATTGTAGACTCTTCACAAAATGCGAAGACTTCTGGGAACTCAGAGGACCACATACACACGCCCTTGGATTTCGAGGACGTATTGTGTGCATAAATGACCATGACAAATATTGTCTTAGCTAAATTGGATTCGTCCATGGGACGAGTCTCACACTGCCGAATATTTTACCCGGCGGCCTCTTCAGCGTCTCCTTACAATCGCTTCGCGGTCCTCCAGAGGACCGTGGTTCGACAACCTGATAATATTAATAAAAAAGTTTTGAAATTAGAAAACAACAAGAATAAAGTAATAACGAGATTAACATGTGTTCCACTATTCATTATAATGCATTATTAAGAAAAAGGTTTGATTTCGTTTCGGCACTTTTGAAGCGTTTCCTCGAGATAGAAATATTTGTATCCTAATACTTCTATTATATATTATATATTACACTTATATTTTACTACTTATATTACTCCGCTATACACTGCTTTCTTCTATATTATTCCTCCACCCCATACGTCACATCTTTATTGTTTTTTGAGCATCTTGGACAAATTATTTTGACAATTTTTAGTGTCTTTTCGCAATGAAGAAATCAAATAAATCCAATTTTGTATCATAGATCTAAAATCTCTTTTACTCAATCGTACTTTTGAACTTCACCGGAAGGAGTTTCTGTAACACAATGTCGTTCTCCGTATACTCAGCCTCGTTAAGCAGACAATCGGTGGAAGAAAATTTTTATTTGGGTAGAAGCGTTCTCCCATTTCCAACAAACGTGTTTTTATCACACAGCCAGAATGGAAGTGCCTGCCCGGAAATCTATAAAACACTTGCCCGACTTCCAATATTCATTCATCCTAGATCCCCCCTTCAACAAAAATGGAAAAACCTTAACAGTAAGAATTTTATCTTTCTCCGCCTCAATAAATTTCCGTGGAGAACGAGGAGAGGTGAATTCAACACGGCGGGGCGCCACGGCTGCGCGGGGGCAGGGGGTGATGGCGGGCGGGGGGCGGGGGGGGGGCGTCTGGGGACGAGGGTGCGCTCGCCGCCAAGACGGGTTGCGTCCCGCAGCGCACTCGTAACTTTTTATAGTTTTGCATTATTAACCACTATATTACGCTACACGGCTCTCCTCACTATAGTTTATTAACGTCTTATAACACTTTATGCCTTCGTCAGTAAAGAAATAACGACCGGAGAGAGCTGGAAAGACATTAATTAGCTTATCATTAATGCAACAAAATTGCATAAATATAAATTAACTTCAACACCTCCGGGTGGATTGGGAAATCCACTCAGGAAGAAAGAAGTTGTCAATGTGTGAGGCGGTTCTGAAGAGCTCGTCTTGCAGAACTAATTCACATGTTAGTTGTGCTAGGGTAACTACGACGAATAATGTAATAATAATAATAATAATAATAATAATAATAATAATAATAATAATAATAATGTAACAAAAAGAAAGACAAAGAAACAAATAATGTAAATCGCACCATGTTAATATATAAACCTGAGAGTGTTCTTAATACAGCCTACACATTCTAACACTATAATCAAGTGTTTATGCAGACTTAAATTTACTCATACTTTGTGAGATTGAATTGTACAGAACTGCTACTTATACACGCTCTGTTAAGCTTCGCAGAATCGCAATTAGCAAGCCGCTTTATTATCATTACGTGATCCTACTACGTCGTACCCACGACCTCAAGATTAGCAGCCAGAGAGCAGCACACAAGCAGAGGCAGCACCAGCCAATCAGATTTGTAATCATATAATATTATTCACAAAATGTGTATTAATTCATATCATTTAGCTCTTTCCTAAAAGTTGAAATACAAGAAACAATTTACGTTTAAATTATATTAATTAGCTATAGTTTACGAAATCAATGTTCATCCCTCTATTATGTAAATATTTCATCTAACATTTTCCCGGAAACTGGCGCGTAAACTCATCCTAAAAAAAAGACGGTGGGCCCGCGGTCTCTTCGTGCCCAGACTTGCCAGACAGAGCTTCGCAGTCACGCTGGTAGTTGAATTTGCAGTATTTTACTTTGTATACAGCAATAAGTTACAATGTAACTGAGTATCAATTATGGAAACTATGGATTGTCGTAAGTATGTAGATTATTATTGTCGTTATCCATGTACTTGTACAATGTATATGTTGATTTTTTTCCTATGGCATCGTGTCCGGAAACACGTTTCAGCTTACATTTAAGATATAACCTACTTGAAAGACAACATTAGTACATGCAAGTTTTAATATTTAATTTTCTCTTGTTCTGCTTTTTTTTCTTCTTTCTTCATGGGTATTGAAGATTATTATCGGAATTATTGTTTGCTAGTTCGCGACACCTATAGAAATTTTGAATCCAAATTCGACTACGAATGACAAATTATGCCGACCGATTCCTCTGTGGTTCAATCTAAAGTTGAAATTTTATCGAATGTCAATGACGTGTAAAAAATTACCTTACATCCAAACAGGCTACACGTTCTCCGCTTTAACAGCATCTTCTAGTACGTCACAGGAGCAAACGAAATTCTGGAGAAGTTTTATCGACACTAATAATATAAAATAATAAATACATAAATACATAAATAAATAAATAAATAAATAAATAAATAAATAAATAAATAAATAAATAAATAAATAAATAAATAAATAAATAAATAAATAAATAAATAAATAAATAAATAAAATAAATAAATAAATAAATAAAGAAAGAAAGAAAGAAAGAAAGAAAGAAAGTTGTCTGACAATTAAAAATGAATTTACACTAAATAGAGATCAGAAATAAATTGAACGAAGCAAGGCCGGCACACGCACGGAGCGCGGCCGGAGGCGGCGCAAGGTCCACGGGGCGGTGGCGGGGGCGGGGGCGGGACGGGGGGGGGACGCCACCAGTGCAAACGCGAGCGGCGCGCGGCGCAAAAATTCCTGTGGCCGTTATGGCGCCACCGGCCCGCACCCCTCGCGGCCAAGAACGCGTCGATAATAACGGGACCGCTCTGCGCGCCCGCGCCAATGGCGACGCGGGACGCGGTGGAAGAATAGAGGCAGGGCGGAGGAAGGCGGAACGGGACTGACGGAAGCGGGACGGGACGAGACGGAGATACGGCAGGGAACGGGTTAGGCGGGACGGGACGGGACAGACGAAGCGAAACGGGATGGGGAGGGCACGATGGGGCAGGACGGAGACGGACGGAGCGGGGCGGGGCGGGGGGGGCGGCGAGACGGGATGGAACGGGGTGGGGCGGGGTGGGACTAGGCGGGATGGTGCGAAAGGGGGTCGGAGCGGGACTGGACGAGACGGAGCGGGATGGGACGGGGGGGACGGAGCGAGGCGGGAAAGAGTGGGAAGAGGTGAGGCCGTGAGGAACAGGGCGAGGCAGGGCAGGGAGAGACAGGATGGAGCGGGGAGAGAGAGGACGGGACTTCGTGGAAAAGAGTGGGAGGGGACGGGGCGAGGTGAGTGGAGGTAGGACAGGGCGGGGCGAGACGAAGCGAAGCGAGGCGAAGTGACGAGCGGAGAGAGAAACACCGTTGAGCCATCCGCCTTCATTCCCGACCCGCGCCGCGCCGCCTCCGCTGACACCTTGGACTTCCCCGCCCCCGGCCACGCGGCGCCCTCCATTGTACGAACTTCGGAGGGCGGGCCTTATCTCACTACATTATAATAAGCAAGTCCTCACGGCCGCGTTATAATCCGTATTGTTGAATGAAAGGTGGAGAAGGAACGAGAGCGCGGCTTCTCCCCCCCCCCGCGCGCACCGCCAGCCGCAGGCGGAGAACCCCTCCCGGCGGCGCGGCGCATCCCGCTCCCCTTTCGGGCGAGATGTTACAGCCCTACACCTCAAGCGAACACAACAGTTAAAGCTTTCGAATGGAATAGTGAGTATTCCAAGCATCACTTTCCAAAAAGGATAAGCAAGCAATTATTTAACTACACTAAGACACGAATGAAAATACTTATCAATTAATCTATAACATATTTGTTTCCCCCTTCCGAATTAGTTTAGATTTCTTTCCCCATTATTATTATTATTATTATTATTATTATTATTATTATTATTATTATTATTATTATTATTATTATTATTATTATTATATTGTTGTTGTTATTGGTTTACACGTTGCAGGTTCACAGGAAGACCTGCTTCTCAAATAACAACGGGCTTTTCGCCCAGTTTATTATTTGCTTTCTATTTACGAATATGAATGTAGAATAGTTCCGGACAATGCGGTAAGTATTTAAGATAACAGTCTTCTGCCTTAATTTTAAAAGCCTTGAAGGGATATTACGTTTTTGAACGTTTCCTTTGACGTTTATTATTATTATTATTATTATTATTATTATTATTATTATTATTATTATTATTATTATTATTATTATTATTATTATGATTATTATTATCATCATTACTATTATTATTCCTCTAATTCTAAAGATGTTATGAATCGGTTGATTATTAAGTCTACTCCGCGTTCTAACCAGCTTCCTACGGAACAGATCTAGGGACTGTCGGTGCCTACAGTGCTTTGCGCAAAATGTGGGCTGTTCCCAATAAAGCAATGCCTTGCACTTCCCAGTCTTTCGAATGTCCCGGGAGTTCAGCCAAGTTCTTACACAAATTTTGCGGAACCAATCCTAGATCTCCGATAACTACCGGGACGACCTGTGCTTTTACGTCCCACGTTCGGCTGATCTCGATTTCCAAGTTCTTGTATTTAAGACGTTTCTCTGCCTCCTTGGTCACGACGTTCTGATCGCATGGCACAGCAATCTCTACAAGCAGACACGATTTTTTCTTTAAATCCCGGATAACAATATACGGTTTGTTCGCCGCTATCGTGCGATCAATTTAAATGAGTTGGTCGTGCAATACAGAACATAATCCAACAGACCTCACTGATTTTGGTGAGTGTTTGCACAACTTGGCTCACGTGTTTGGAAGTTCGAGGACGATATAGATCTGCCAGTGGAGGTAACTACACACATGGGGTCTTTTAAAGAATTCGGTCTTTGCTAGAATTGGAGATGAGTGGATATGATCAATGGTTTCTACTTCTTCTTGACAAATACGGTATTTGTCATCTTGGGAAATATTGAGAACCATCAACATGTCATGTTCTCAACGCCAGATCTTGGGCAGCTACTACAAAATCTTCTAATTCTGGTTTCATTCTCCCGCTTTTAAGCCACGTAAATGATTGATCTTCATTGATATGCACCTTGTTCATAGTTTTACATACTACCCATGGAATGGTTTGTCTCTCCACGAGTTCTTTAACATTTACTGTGTCTCACTTTTCATGTTAAGTAGCATCAGAAATTCAGTGTCTCTGTTTTTCTGCGTGTCTTGCAGTTTTGTCCGCAATGCTTCTCGCAACACTTACAATGCCTCTGGTCCCATTCTTCGATCACATTTAGTGACCAGCCACATTAAAGAGTCATCTTATAGTTAACTACGTACTTCCACATCCGACTATTGCATTTTGACAGGAGGCTTCAATTTGTCTGAGGCGTCTTCTTTCTTCCTTACGTGACACACAAAATTTATGTACATCAGCTCGAGGGTAAGCGACATGATGCACTGTAAGAAGATTTCTGTTTTTTCGATCCATGATTCTAACTTCTTGCTCAGTCTAGTCCACAAGTCCAAAACTGTATTCGGCTGCTGACACCGGCCTACCTATTGCAAATATTTTATTCCTGGAGTTCAGAGCGGACTGCAGAACAAGTCTCAGTCTTCTGTATTACTCCCTGCGAATTCTCTTTGATTGTGTCGTTCGAGATAGGCTCACATCCATCAATGCCCAGATATGTGTAAGTTTTACACGGTTCACGATCTTGAATCACAAGAGTGCATACCGACTTCCATGTTCTCTGACGTTGTCGTTTTGCATCTCTTTAAGTTGATTTTTGCACACTTGCCAAGATGAAACTTCATGCAGATGTTATTGCTAAAATCGTTGATCACAGACAGCATTTGGGAAAGAATCGCTTCGTTCTTAGCAAACACTTCAAGATCATCCATGTAAAGCAAATGCGATAGGTCTTTCATTACCCTGGAAGTTGTAACCAAAGTCAGCTTGCACCAACTATCTAGATAGTAAAATCCAACTAATGCAAAACAGTGGAGGGTATAGCAAATCTTCTTGAAAAAATTCCCTATTACTCTAAATAGTTCTCCCTTCTTTCCTTTCCGCTGTGTATAAGTAACCTAGTGTTCCACGATTTCGTACTGGCCATAAAGGCCTTGTAAAACTCAATAAGTCTAGGATGAAATCGCTAGATCTCTAGGGTCTTCAAAATTTAATTGTGTGGTACACTGTCAATGGCCTTCTGATAGTCAATCCTAGCCATACTTAAATAATGTATTCGTTTCCTTACATCATTCATGATGACTTTATTATCTATTATTATTGTTGTTATTGTTATCATTAACTTCATTCCCAGTAGAAACTGGACGTAAGGAATTTGTCTTTTGGTGTCTGATAAGATTCATCCCTAATGAAAGGGGATGCACCCTATCCCACATCAGCTTATATCACAAATTTTCGAACAATTGGGCAAGTCTGAAACAGAACTGCCGTTTGTCCAACAGTTTGCAATTTTATAGGTAGTTCAAAATTCCTCAACTTCTTTTTAAAACTTGTCGACTCACTCCCTCCTATGAAACACCAAAGCATATGGTACTATATATGGAATGTCTCCATCCGCCAGATCTCTTACAATTACATCGCAAGCTCCTCATACTTCCTGTTGAGGTAGCAAAATAGCTTGTTTTTTGGAATAGCAACAGACGATTCAGGCTGACAACAAAAGTGCTGCCGCCTTTCCTCCCTTAGTATAAATATTTAGTCATTACCCAATAGAGACGCAGGTTTATCAATATGTTGTTCGTCCAGCAAATTAGAGAACCTTCCGTGTGCTTTATTACATTTCAGCGTTTTCAAAGTTCAGTTCACATTCTATATTCGTATTCTTGGGTTAATGTAAAATTAATGCTTATAATTTAATTCTAAAAATACCATTTTCGGGGGAAGAACCCCTTTTGCGAGACCTCAGTGGAGTTGCATTTTGGAAAATTTTGTAAGGAAGATTTTGAAAGGAAATTTATTTTTAATACGATAATTTCTGCCTACCTGGCGGGGACGTATTCTGGGGATTTGAGGTACGCTGTGGTAAAACTGCGTGGAGAGATACGTGATGGAGTTACCTATAGTTTCGAGTTGGAATTCAGTGTGACGGGGAGCGGTAGCTCAGTGCCTCAACTGATGTCACTGCAGCGCCTCTGACCGGGAGGTCCTAGGTTAGAGTCCTGACGGCGGCAGGATTTTCGATACTAGCTTTTCAGCTAGGTCGAGTTCAGTCGCTGTCCGGAGGAGAATTCTAGCGGCCGGCTGCTCTGATCGGTAGTGTTCCGTGGTTTCTCCGATCAACACCAGGCAAATGCCGGAGCAGTACCCTACCAAACGGGCCACGGACCACGCGCGATCTGTCCTTCTCATTCCTTGTCCTATCCTCTCCCCTTACACACACACACACTTACACTAACATGCACTTCACTACCACATATCCCGGGAGACCGGTCGGGAGCTTAGAACTTGTCCCGGCTGGGGCGGTGCCCCGCTGGTGGGAGAGTCCTGATTAGGGAGAAACCCCACTAGCCGACGGTAGGTCGCCATCCAGCGGGGGAAAATCACCGCCATCTCCCGAGAAAAAAACATGCACTACACTAACGGGACTAATGACCAAAGCAGTTGACGCGCCCGGAAACACGAAAAAAAATCAATCAATCAGTGTGATGGCTGGAAATAAACTAAGGTGCAATGAAAGGAGAAACTGGTTTGAAGGATCTGTAGGTTTCGTTCGATCTTGCGGCCTTTGCCGAAACTGGAGAGGAGTGGTTTAAATATGGTTTTAAATGTGTTTTATGAAAGTTTGGTTGACCTGTTTATTATTGTACTCGGCGGAGTTTTGCTTTAGCCAGTAATATTTTAATCTTTATAT